>NJDC01006363.1:12961-30715 GCA_002245475.1 Calephelis virginiensis
CGGTTCGGAGGGTAAGATAGCCGGTAAACTTACTTTTGCTCGAGGCCTAACATCCCGGCCTCAGGTTGGTAATGCACCATTACCACCTTTGGTGTCTTTAGGCGGCGGGAATCTCTTACCATCAGGAAATCCGTCTGCTTGTTTGCCTTCCATTGTCATAAAAAAAATATCAAATTGAATCAATAAAATATCAGAATCAAATTGATACAAAGATATGTATCTCATGTTTTTTATTATAACGAAAAATATACTATTGTTTTTTTTTCTATTTTACATTTCCATAATATCTTTGTCTTGATATAACACTGTATATTATATTTTTAAGTCTTTCGTACTATTTTAGTAAACTGAAGTAATTTAACTCGTAAATTTAAATTGCGTTGCTTTTGTCCTATTGTCAGACGTTTATTTAACCATGCAGTTTATTTTACCATGAGCATGAAGTTTAGAGTTTTGAATTTTGACTATATTTTATTTTTCTTTTAAGTGTCTATGTCTCTTTCGTTTTTTATGTTTTTTTTTTGACTAACTGGTATTTGTTTATGGTTGTTTGTTATACGTGTAGAGATTCCATTTGCTACTTAATTCTTTCTTTTATTAAATAAATCATGATCATTTTCCCAGACGTTATTCTCACCTTCACAATAATAAAATATCGTTAATGGTATTTGTTTTTTTACTTTACAATATAGGTTTTCAAAGGGTTTCTTTACGATTTGTAAGTTATAGTTTTAATATTATATTGTTCTTGTATTATAATATCTTACTAATAGATAGTAATCTAGGGTTGCCTGGAAGAGATCGCTGCCTTGGCGATAAGGCCGCCTTTGGGTATCTTCTTAGATTAAGTTATTTTAATATATTTGTAATTTATTTGTATTTGGTGAACAATAAAGAGTTATTGTATTGTATTGTATCAAAGATACTATCTATGATTAATTACTCTTTTTTCGAAAGGTAGGTTGCAATCCCATGGTGGAAGATCCGACATGATATAGGGGCTTTTGAGTTATTCTTAATAATGCATTTTTTTATGTTCCATAAATAAAACATGCAAAAAAATGTGCATTCGAATTGAAGAAATTTTCCTTTTTAGAGTCGCTAAATATAAAACACAAAAATGCAGAAGGATTTACAAATATAATTGTTTCCCTACTTATAATAATATTATTTTTTATCACCTTTGTGGTCTAGTGGTCCGGTATTGGACTTGACATCTTGTGGTCCCGGGTTCAAGCCCGGTTCAGACAACAAGAAAGGACATTGTATTTTCAATTACTTACAAAAATAACGTTGCCTGGGTGTGCATGCAAAATTAAATGTTGGTTGGCGACAGGCTTTGTGGGACTTAGTGGCCGAGTCGTGGATGCCATGCTTGTACTGCTAAGTCTTCAGGTATATGCGGCCAAAACACTTTTATCATTTACTTTAATATGTTTATCTGTTAGCCTGACTTAAGTTAAATAAACCACTTCAATCAGCTATACTTATCATAAAGAATGGTCTAAAGCTCAACGAACAAAATATTCTCGTATTCTTTTTGGTCCCAACTTGCATTAAATTGATATTTGGCATCTAAGCATTTCTAAGCATTAGGATTGTTGTCTTAGACCCTTACAAGCAAACAATTTGCATTCTTTAGGGTTAGATCAATTTGTGTAATGAGTTGTCCAGGGATTTTTATTTATTTATTAAAATGACTGAGTTAGGTAAACTCTCCCATCTCATGTCATATTAAATAATGTATTTGTTGGAGCCGACTCCTTACGTGAACAATTTTTACAATGGTGACTTTAGCCGAAACTTTTCGTATAAAGAGTTGTCACTTCCCTTGCAATGTCTTTATCTCCTCGCGCAGTGGAAGTATTATACTAAAGGATAAGGTGGTAGGATATGGGAATTAAATAATTAATAAGTGGAGGGTTACTTCAGTGCTGAACTCGCCTGCTGTTGTGGTAATCTGGCTCCACGCACTAACACGTGACACGATTTACAATTACACACCGAAATTATTGTACTATTGTCCGAATCACCGTAAAAGTTGCCCGACGCAAGTAATTAATATAGTTATATTCAGCATAAACTAAATCACACCGAAAGTGATTAGCGATTTAATTAGATTAAATTCTACAAGACGCGCACCGATACGTCATTTTTATTTCATACCCAGAACCTTCAGTCCAGAATAGACAATCACAGATTAGACACTTGACGTCTGACAGATTATGTTACGTTACGCGGGTTTTAACTGGCAATACTAAACAGTATTTTTAAGCTTTTGCATAGCTTCTATCGAGGACCTTGAGCATGGAGACCGAATCTAGAAATTCCGTAACGAAAATTATCTAACACCATCTGTCGATGCCATCTATCGATGAATAGCAAAACTTTTGATGACTTTTCGATCACGCTTGTCGCTTTAGTTTAGCAACTCGCCTCTAGGTGGCATTGGTTGTATCGGCGTAGCGTAATCTCCCTCTTTACCCCGCAATTTTGTGACTTTTGCCTGCTTATGCAATAGCTTCATCGCGGCAGTCTCAGTCTCTTTTTTTTAATTTATATAAATTTGACCCAAGCACAGGCAAGTGCTAAAATAAAATACCTCAATATAATATATATTTTTTTACATAAATACGTCAGGGTCATAATTCTTTATTTCATTATATAGATATCATTCGAATGACTATTGCTTTTATTAGGTTCCATCCCGAATTCCCCTAATACAAGTGGACGAAACGCGGTAGATTCAAGACAATCCCCTATAAAAATTTTATGATTCATAACATTTGGTAGAGTTGATTTTTTATCGTTTACACTTAGGTTTATGTGCATTGTTTCTGAAGTAAAAACTTTTTTATAGGTTTGTGCACTTTTTGTGGCAGGTATAAATGTTAAATTCGCGTCATTACACGTGACATGATCAAAACTATGTGCACGAAGTGAGAGTAAAAACCACTGTATGTTGTCTCCGCAATTCATACTGTAATTTTCGTTTGGTCGCCGGTATAGCAACGGGCGATATAACATAGTTTTTTTTATTCTTGATCAAAATAAATTAAATGAATATTTAGTCTTACTGTATAATAGAACTTAAATACAGATAATTAAAGCAATTCGTGCAAAATTATTATGTCATTACAAAATATTAAAAATGAATTACGTCAATATTCAAGTTTTCACTTAAGCTGGCATTATCTGAGTGTTAAAAAGGTTTTTTTTATTGATGCGTACAATTGACATTTGCTGTAAAATATTTTGTGAACTTTCTGTCTTATGCATTTGGTAAAACTCCATTTGTAACGATTGGAGAATAAACTTGCACTATTTTACATGGTACAGTTTTATGAGATTGAAAAGTACACAGGTAATGGATTTTCTGATGGCTAGAATTGTACATCATATTTTCCCAAGATAAAAGGAAGAAAGAAGGAGGAAGGAAGATTAAAGTGTCTTGTCAACCTAAGACTACAGCATTAAATGAAACTAATATTTTTCTGCAACATATTTTGAACAACACTGTATGTTACACTTTTCCAGTCGGTTTCACTTTTAACAGCACCGGGACTTTACAATTAAGAGTTTATGCATCTATTTTGTTGAAACGTTCAGTATGTGGTTGTCGGTACAACTACGAGTAAATACTGGATGTTAAAATGAAATATCTTTATCTTTAACGTGACTAACAACGTGACTAACCAAATATTGAAAATTATAATGTATTAGAATTAGGTGATTCTAAAATGAAATCAGTTGGCTAAACTGTATTATAAAGTATTCAATAAAAAAAGAGTATCTTCACGCCCATATCCCCGAAGAGGTAGGCAGAGGTACAACCAAGGCACCCACGACTAGCCGAAGACACTAAGTCCCACAATGTGATAGGTGGCAAGCCTATCGCCAACCGGGCATATTTCCTATCCCGACCAACATTTTAAAAGAGTATTGTGCAAAAGACTGTTTTTTTTAAAAACTACGTATATATACAATTAAATACCGCCAAGTACCATCGACATAAAACATAGATTCTGTAAGATATATCCACTTGTGAAAGTTTATTGCAAAAAAATCACCAGGAATACAGAATAGGGTAGATGATTGATATTTCACATACCAAAGAAACTTGTTACTGCACTTTTTGCACTGGGTAGTGCATAAAATGCCGTGCGAAGGTAAAAAAAAATGCGAACTTATTTTTCAATGTATCAGGTTTTACTGTTGCATAATCAATCAAAGTTGGGTTTGTGAACTTATTTTAATTTTTTTTTATCATATTGGAAAGCAAACAAGCAGACGGATTTTCTTATGGTAAGCAATTCCCGCCGCCTAGAGACACCAAAGGTGGTAATGGTGCGTTGCCAACCTGAGGCCGGGATGTTAAGCCTCGAGCAAACGGCTACTTTACTCTCCAAACCGGAACACGTCATGACGTTAAGGAGGCAGGAATAGGTAAGGCGGTGGCACCAATCCGGGTGAGTCGCTGCGAAACTCTACCACCTAGTCAGATGTCACATTGTTAGTGACGGTAAGCCTATGCTCGCCTTTTACGAGCTGATTTAAATTATTGAAAAATAATATGACCAGTGAATAATCTATGCCATATAAAGCAACTTTATGAAAACACTTCCAGTAAATGAAACTTATGATATATCTATGAAACAAAATTACTGTGTGATACGTACAAAGTCCTCAAACGTGACGTCACCTTTGAGTACCTTTTAGGAACATCTGAAAAAGTTATTTTGAAGTTTCAATATCTCGGAAAGGTTCGAATGGCTAAATCATGGTTTTAATGACATTCCTATTATGGTAGAACCATTTGACTACACACAAAAATAAAAAAGACGGGTTGCATTTCGGGAGTGCCGACAGAAGTGAAAAGTTGAATTTTAACGTTGGGAATTTTTGATATTTTGGAATAGTTCGGGAATAATTTTGCACGAATTGCTTTAATTATCAGTATGAAAGTACTATCATTTATGTGATAGGTATAATACAATAGTCTTGTGCTTAATCGGACATTTTTGGGTTCGCAGTGTAATTGTAAAATCTGTAAAATGTACTAATACACCTTATTAGTGCTATTAGTACCTACTTATTAGTACTCTGTGCTAAACCATGAAACTTCAGTACGCTACCTCCTAGTACGTCCACTTCATAATTTACCTCGGCCAGTTAAAATACTTATGACATAAAATATGATGAAATATTTAATTTTTCAAACTTATACATAATTCAATTCAATATAATATATTTGTGTATATCGATTTTCCTTCTACGAATATTTCCTTTGTCAAACTTAAAACTTTTTCGAAAACAGCTAAACTGCTTCACAATGTTGCACTGTAATTTCCATTAATTGACATGATATACCTACGAGTCGCAAACAAATTCAAATATGTTTTACTAAACTAATATCTATTTCATCTATCACAAACGGCAAAGCATTCAAAGCAAGAATCAGCTGTTAACACTTTATAGTACAATTATTTAATACTGCAGATCAATGCGAGAGGCCAACCCGCAGTAATTTATGCGATTGTTTTACACTCACTCGTACTGGTATTATCCATTGCAAATTCTATACTGCTCAGAAATATGTAAACAATACGAAAACAGCAACGAATCTACCTTTTATTTTAGATCTCGCTCAAGCGACCTGCGCAATCTTCGCATGCGCAGTGCGCCGTCTTACGTTCTGACGATCTGGCGCGAGTTTAGAAGTTTTTACCCAATTCAAAAAAGTAACCATCGCCGCTAAAGAAATTTTTACTTCAAAAATTGTCTTATACCTTTGTACAAATTTAAGCGAGCCGTGAATTCAGAAAAAGAATTCTTTTAATTATACTCCTAAAGACGTTGCCATATAAAACGCTAATAGGTCACGTGCGTCTCTTTACCCCTATTTCACAAATTTAATACGTACGCAGTACGCACGTACAAATTTGCGAAATTAATTCAATAATTTATGAATTAGCGATCCAAGGATGTGAATGTTAGATAATGAAGTGTTATGTATTTCCTTGTGAACATGTTTTGTGTTTTGTTACACTGGTTTCAACGGTTTGCGAGAAGGAGAGATTGTTACGCTCTTGTTTCATGTTTTAGCGTAATATACTTCAACATTTTGCTGTAGTATTTTCTTATCTATTAAGCTAGTTGAACCGTTGTTGTTCTGGTATAACTATGAAAATTGTTTTTATGAAGTGAAAACTTCTTTAGCAGCGTTACTCACTTTTGAGTAAAAACTTCTAAACGTCAGATCCTTAGCACGTCAGATCGAAAACTCGTAAGACGGCACAGGGCGCTTGCGCGAATGTTCGTGTTATCATGTTTGTGTATAATAGCGCAATAAATGAATATTGTATTCTATCATATAAATAATAGTACTTTCGTACTGATAATAATTAAAGAAATTCGTGCAAAATAATCGCCTAACCATTCCAAAATATCAAAAATGCACATCGGTAATATTCAAGTGCCGGGAGTGCCAACAGAAGTGGACTTCTGCCGGCACTCCCGGAGCGCAACCCGATTTTTTTTCATATGAAACTTCTGACAATAATTATTAACACGACAAAAAATTAACAATTAGTAAATCAATTAATTTGTGATGCGATGACCAAGGAAAATAATAATTAGTTTTATAATATAGGACTAGCTGAGTCGACAGACTTTATTCAGTCCAAACTTTAAGCATTGCTTTTTGATGTGAAACATCTATAGCCGCACGTAAAACCGATTTCTGGTGTGGCGACGCATGCCGTGGCGACGCGCCGCCACACGCTATGATGGTATATAAATAAATACAGTTTATATGCAGTAGTGAATTTGAAATAAATTCGTGAATTTTGTATTTAATGTAAATAAATGTTTATTCAATAAATAGTCATTGTTATCTGGAAAGAATAGTAATATTTAATTTTATCATTATGACATATTTAGTTCATATAACAATCTGTTCTTTTCTGAATATTACTTATACAAAATAATGTCGATGTCTCACATCTGCCAGGCGTCCCGTGACGGCTCACATTTTTTTTTAATTCAAACCGTCTCTAAAATTCTGTCCGTTCAGGTGTGACGCGACGACCAAGGCTAGCGTATATGCCTAACTTCACCGATCAACCGCGAGGCTCGGGTTCGATTTCCGATGGGGGCAGACATTTGTGTGACGAACAATTAGATGTCTGCAATTATGAAATAATTTATGTTATGTTTTAGATGCTCCCGTATGTGCTCTATCATCGCCACAAGTAGTAGGAGCTGCTCTAGAAGAGTCTCTACATGTACGCTGTTCTGTACACGCTGACCCCAGTGAAGTGACTTTCATCTGGCAGTTTAATAACAGTGGAGAGAATTTCAACGTTTCCCCTACAAGATTCGGTACGTGTGTAGTATTGTATTTGTATACGTAAGGTTTATCGCCTCTGTGGTCTAACGGTGCAGCGTCGAACTTGACTTCTTGAGGTCCCGGATTCGAACGCTGGGTCTGCCAATAAAAATATTTAAAACTGTATATTTTCTAATAAAAAATAATAACATTGTCTGGGATTCGATATGCGCCCGATTGGCGATAGGCTTGCTTTGGCTTAGTGTCTTCGGCTAGTTATGGGTGCCCTGGTTGCGCCTCTGCGTACTCCTTTGGGGTTATGGACGTGAAGATACTAAGGTTTATTTTCCTTGTGTAGTAGGGCTGCTATAAAATAATCTCTCTGTCTGCTGATTTGTGGATGTTGTTTTTTTTATGATATTGGAAGACAAACAAGCAGACGGATTTCCTGATGGTAAGAGATTCCCGCTGCCTAAAGACACCAAAGGTGGTAATAGTGCGTTGCCAACCTGAGGCAGGGATGTTAGGCCTCGAGCAAAAGTAAGTTTACCTTACCCAGTAAAATTCATTTATCCTTTAGTTCAACAAAAGAAGTGAAAATTTTATTTTCACTTCTATGGACGAGTTATGGAATGTTTTTAATATCAAAGTGTATTAATTAGTATGTAAATAAATATAAGAAAAAGGAAGGGCTGGGTAAGCTACCTTAAAGGCGAAACATTGAATAAAATACCTAGACTCGCTTTGCATAGTTCTGTTAGTATACCTGCCGACTATTCTACCTTCCATATCAGAACATACCTGTGTCAAAACATATGTTATGGTTGCGGGAATTGATATGACCCTACAAATTTACACGAGTTATGACGAAATTCTAGCACTTTTATAGTTAGTAATAACCAACGCGACGAGTATTTACGAAGTATTGGTTCTAAACTACTCGATTTATTCCCGTTTGCTATAATAAAACGTAACGTTTTGCTTTCGATGGTAGTTTTTGTATGAATCGTAATCTCTGTCGGGAACTATAGTCGTTCGTCCCAAAGCACAAACTCAAAACTTTTGTACAATAAGTAACACCTGCTTTCTTTTCAGATGAACTTCAAATAGAACCGGGTTACAAGTTAAAGTTTGCAAAAATAAGCAAACGTAATATCTGACCCCCTAGAACAGAGGTTCCCAAACTTATTTCATGTAACGCCCACTTTGAAAATCAGTTGTTTTGTAGCGCCCCCCCCCCTCGTTTTTTTCTTGTCAATAACCTCAATAACATATTTGTTGCGCCTAGTTTAAAAAAAAACATTTTTTTCAAGATTTATACCGCCCCCCTCTAGGCTTCCAGCGCCCACAAGGGGGCGTTATCGCCCACTTTGGGAAAGGCTGCCCTAGAACTTTAAACTGTTATAAGGAAATTACAAATTTAATTTGCTTATTGTTTAATAAAACCATCCATAAGCAGTAACTCGTTTTTTAAAAAATATAACTGACAAATAATTTGTGGAGCTATTTTGAAACTGCTCGTTACTCTTATACAAACTGTAAATGGTTGTAGGTACATATAGTTTTGTTGGTTGCTCGACCCAGACACACAGAGGTCAGAGTTGATTTTAAGTATCGTCACACCTATATCCCTGAAGAGGTTAGCAGAGGTTCAACTAGGGCACGCACGACTAGCTGAAGATACTAATTCCTACAATGTGATAGGTGGCAAGTCTTTCGCCAACCGGGCACATGTCCAATCCCACAATTTCTATTTTTTCTTGAAAGACCCGGGGATTGAATCCGAAACCTCAAGAAGTTAAGTTCAACGTCGTACCGCTAGACAGACAGATGCGATTTTAGTAAGCAATAAAAAAATCGTTCGACTACGAAGGTTTCCGTACTATCATCTATAATAGAAAATCATGTTTGTTGTATGGGAGCCCCAATTTAATGTGTACTTTATTGTTATTTCATTATTTATTTTGGAAGGTAATATACAAGTAAATATTCTGTGAAAATTTGAAGCGTCTATCTGTTCCCGTTTTTAATATTGAGCAAAAAAATACGAAAAAAACACGTTTATTGTATCGGGACCCCCATGAACATAATATTTTTAAAATTTTTAGTATTTGTTGTTATAGCGGCAACGGTACATCATTTGTGAAAATTTCAGCTTTCTAGCTGTCACGGTTTATGAGATACAGCCTAGAGGCAGACATACAGACAGCGGAGGCTTAGTAATAGAATCCGTTTTGGGTACGGAACCCTAAAAAGTACTTCTGAACATTAAATTATCATTTTAACGACTTAAGATATAAATTTAAGCACACTATAAGAGTAAACCATTTCCACATCCGCACGCAAAACGCGCGCGAAACCGTGAACATGCCAACGGACGTGAACCGAACTGGAATCATCTCGTATATTTTTCACGGCTTCGCGCCTGGCGCTCGATTTTTGTTGGTTTTTCACCTCCCCTTAAATCTACTACGAAGTACAATTTTCCTACATACGGCAATACTGGTGTGAGATCCTATGATTGACTAGACATTATCATTTTAAAGTTAAGTCGTTAAAACAATTGGAATATCCGACAACTTTACAATACTTTGAAAGTATTGTTCGGAGGTTTGCTTGCATATTATAAAATTTAGATCACTCTGATTTTAGCGGGTAGGAAAAGTATAATAAAATTGCATGTAAGAGTTAGTATTGCAAGTTTCTGATTAAATAAGATATATTCATAATTATTAGCCAAATAACATAACATATATTTTTTTTACTATAATTTATAAATGTATAAAGTGGGACGGTTTTTGTAATAGAAAGCGTCAAGTATTAAATATTATAACAAGCAAAATGTGATTCTATATACAATTCGAATATTATACAAAATATGTATAGTTTCTTTGTAATTCACAAAAAATAGTCAGACCAGTGGAAACCACAATTATTATAGTAGATTACTATGATACTTTCCTCGTGTTGGTCCGGGTTCGCTAAATAGGATTGATATCCAGGTTATTACTAACAAGACCACTAGTGCTAGAGTACTGTGCAGAAATTTGCTTGGGTAGACGCACTATCTTACATATTTCTGCCGCCATAGAAACTCTAACATGTTACGGTTTGAAGGTAAGGGTAGTCGGTGGACTTAATCGTATTATACCTAATATCCCGGCCTTAGGACAGAGAACCAGTTGTAACATCTATCCCTGATATAAGAAATACATTTGAGTAGGCTTATAACCCCTACATCTGATAGATAGAGAGATAAAGAAAAAATAAACAACATGGAGAAGGTTTGGCTGTTATGGATCTCGAGCTTATACGCTTTAATTTTGCACAATATAATATCGCATGAGTAGGATATGAGCACTCTTGACATGATTAATTATTGTCAACCCTGGTGATATATGTATAAGATAGTATTCTCTGTAACATTTGAACTATTCGTACATATTTCTTTTCTGAATTCACGAAATGTGGAATGATCGTATCGTCCTCACGCTGTTTTCGAGTATCTGATTTCGACAAATCACTGGATATTAGCGATATTTTATCATCGCTAATATCCAGTGATTGTAACATGTTGTTGAGTAACAAATTGAGAATAAATTGATTTTTATACATTTCTAATAAGCTAAAGCAAAACAAAATATATTAATGTTATAAGAAATACAAGCATTTAATACTTGCTAAACTGGAGAGCTTTGTACTGCCTTAATTTGGTGATATACATACAGCCAGTTATGTTCCAATAACGTGTTCAAATCATCCAAGAAGCCAAAAATAGACAGAATTTCAACCAAATTTGTCCTGCGGCTTAGGAGGAGCTAAGTAACACACTCATGGAGAGTAAGCAATCAAAATGTCTGACTCCCTTTGAAACTATTGTTCGGGGTTCAGATAATAATTATTAAGCTAGTTAAACACACGAATAATTTTACAATTTAAGCATTTTTCCTCTTACATACTAGCATAATTTTAAACATTTGTTAATTCTTTCACTCATATTTAAGGTACTTTAAATGGCAGTACGAGTGAGCTTCGTTACACGCCTGCGAGCGAACGCGATTATGGCGCGCTTACATGTCGAGGCACAAACACGGTTGGTCAACAAACTCAACCGTGTGTCTTTCAAATTGTTCCCGCTGGTAAGTGTTTACAGACTACGTTGTAGAATAATGAGGTGCTAAACAAGTATTTTATTTGAGGATTCACTTGTATTGTGGTTAATTTATTAATGTTTTAGAATTTACAAGGTGTTGAGATGAAATGTAAATGGGTTTAGCTTGAAAATGATGTTTTAGAATATAAACTGCACTTATTTAAGAAATTAATAAATAGTTAATTGGAAGAATGGTTTACCAACAAATTTTTTGTTGATTAGCAGATTGATACATGCAGTTGACCAACTAAAATTTGCCCCTTTCAAATTACGGAGTAATAATTCTACATTTAAAAAAATAACCCATGTCATAATCTGTATGTAATTTATCAAGCCATCTCGTTCAAGTCAGTTTTTAAACAACATAACCGCATCGAAACCGGTCGATCTGTTTAAAAGTTGTGATGCCACAGAAAGATATGCCGAACTTATAACACCCCTCTTATTTCGATCGGAGCCATAAATGAGGTTGCAAAAAAGATTTCGTTCGAATATTCTGGTACAGTTAAATTTTATAATCAAATATGACGTGTAAAATATAAAACAAGATATGGAAATGAAAGAATATGCGTTTTAAAAATGTAAGTTTTATAAATAGAACTAAAAGTATTTTCTTCACGCCCATATCCCCGAAGAGGTAGGCAGAGGTACAACCAAGGTACCCACGACTAGTCGAAGACACTAAGTCCCACAATGTGATAGGTGGCAAGCCTATCGCCAACCGGGCACATTTCCAATCCCGACCAACATTTTTTTTTAATTAGAAAATTGGAAAAATCCAATTTTCTTTTTGTTGGCCGACCCGGGATTCGAACCTGGGACCTCATGCAGTCAAGTCCAACACCCGAACCGCTAGACCACAGCTAAGAGATTGAAAAACTAGTCGACTAACAAAACTTTGTAAGGTTAATTAGTCATTCAAGTGAAATGACGAGACAGTAACATGCCGAGAAATCAGAAAGGACATAATATTATGCTTGTTGGCTGTATTAAAGTGATATATTTTTTTTTAATTTCCTTCTGTTTTGATATAAGAATTAAAATACTCTGCATGTTATTAAACATGTTTCTGCGTTCAATTGCATGTACTAGGTATTTTATGATTTGTTATTTATTATATACCTTATTGATTACTGAAGTTCTTAAGTAAGTGTTATACCATTATAATGGCCTTTATAGTTAATGCACTAACATACAAAGTATATAAAATAATTATTCGCCTTTGTGGTCAGCGGTCCAAGTGTTGGACTTGACTTCATGGGGTCCCGGGTTTGAATCCCGGGACGGTCAACAAAAAAATGTGGTATTTCAAATTTTCCAATAAAAAAAATGTTGCTCGGGATTGGAAATGTGCCCAGTTGGCGATAGCCTTGCTACCTACCTCTTTGTGGGACTTAGTGTCTTCGGCTAGTCTTGGGTGCCCTAGTTGTTCCTCTGCCTGCCTTTAAGGATTTAGGCGTGAAGATACTTTCTTTTAAAATTATGTGGGTGGATTGCGTCAGTATTTATTATTTCAAACAATGAATCAAATGTGAATATGCTTGTCCGTATTCATTTATTCCCAAAAATGTCTTACCGGTATAGTACAGACATATAAAAATTAAAAATTGCAAACATTTATAATCTATAAATAGATAAACTTATTTTGTTTGTCAAATAGAATGGATTCTAAATATATATGCTAGTTTATGTAGGATAAACAGCCAGCGGGACAAACACGGTCAGCCAACACCGTTAACATCGGCCCCACTGTATCACACTGTATCTTACAACGGCCTGTTTAAAAGCTACATTATTCAAAAACATTAAATAACATTAAACATTCTTTTTACACACTTTAATAGTATATTTTTATTTATTCGTTCTAAGTATAGCTATAGTTAATTGTTTTGTACACGATGCCTTCCATTTTATTTTCACAGCTTAATTTTTTTTGGGTTGGCTGGAAGAAATTTCCTTAGAGATAAGCTCGCCTTTTGTGCATTTTTAACTTCTCGTGTATTTTGTGTATTTTAGTTTTTGTGTGCAATAAAGTGTTAAATAAATAAATAAACATTAAATAGGGTACACATAAGAGTTTTTTGAACCTTAAATATTAGAATTAAAAAGTATTAATTTGAATGTCGAACGGTACTACCGTTAGAGTGCGGCCATAAAAAATGGAACGAAGCTTTGCAATCTTTTTCGTAAGAAAAAAAAGTTTTATTGCACTTTATTAAACTATTAAAAATATTTTTTAGAGAAAATATTTATTTGTTTACAGCAGCTTTTTGCTATGAAGAAGCTATTTCTAAAATAACGGTGATTTTCTTACAATAAATACTAATAATGTGATATTTACACGGATATTGCGTATATAGATTCGAATTTTTGGTGATATGGCTTATAGCTTGTTTCGCTTTCCTTGTGAAACCTTTTAGATATCAATATAATATTATTAATTAATAATATTATAATTATACATTATTAATATTATTAATAAATAATCAATATAAAGATATGCTTTTAACTAATAATCAGTAATATCATTAATTAAAAGCATAGATTCTAGAATTGTACGCCAAAATATATTGTAGTTTTTTTTTTAATTTACTGATAAAAGCTACATATAACTTAAAAACACTATAACTTTTGGTTTTAATACATGTAATTTCCGCTGTATTGGTCCGAGATCCTTTGCAGAATATAGCATCTGCCTTTATATGCTTACCGACACCAACACCGTGACATCTGACTAGATGGTAGAGTTTTGGCTGCGATCGCCCGGATTAGTACCACCGCATTACCTATCTCTGCCGCCATAACGTCAGCGCATGTCGTTGACGTATTTCGGTTCTGAGGTGATCTACGGAACTGATCGCACGGAATTAGCTATTAAGTACTTTGTTTTCTGATAGTGCTTTTATAGTTCTAAGAAAAGTTATAGGATACTTTTAATCCCACTTTCTGTTGTTTTCGTGCTATAGGGATAAAAATTAAAATGCAAATGAGCTAGTGTCATTAAAGTTTTTTTGTTTTATAGTGTGTACTTTGCAGAGAATCCGGTAGTCTTTTCCAAGTTATATCAATCCTCAGTATAAAATGGCCAAATACCTTGAAACCCGGTATATAGAACAACATTTGAATGTACAGATCTTCTTATATATTATACATATCTTCACGCCAAGTTCCTTATAGAGTAGGCAGTGAGTATCGAGTGCTGAATGTTACGGTCTTATATACCTTCCTAGCTTCTTTTTTTCAAATTATTATTTTACTATAAATAAATAATGAATGTAGCTGTTTATTGAATTAAACAGAAAACACTTCTAATAATCTGAGTGAAGTGATTTTTCAGTTGTTGTTATTTCACGTCAAAACGGAGGAAGAGTTATATGAGGAGAATCAGGATGCTGAAACCTTTTTCAGCATCCTGATTCTCCTCATACATCTTCTTCGTAACCTTCTATAGGCTACTTTTTGTCCCGGTAACGTTTTACCTGGACGGGTTTCCATGGGAGAGCTTATAACTTTAATACGCAAACGTAATCGTGACCTAATGTAATGTGTCAAAGATACGTAGCAGGGTTTTATAATATGTTTTATTTTGTATCCAGTTAATTTTACTTTATAAAATAATGAATGTAATTGTTTATTGAATTAAACAGAAAATACTACTAAGAAATCTGAGTGAAGTGGTACAAACGAAAAACTTTTATATCAGTGGATGTTAAATAGCACCAAGCACTAATTAGTACTCTACAAATTTACTTGAAAGAAACAGCAAGTTAATCAAGTTTTTCCAAGGAAAGAAATAAAGAAAATGTTTCTCGATTTTTATCGAGTTGTTACTATAACTAAACATTGCATCTTTTTTGACATTAAGTAATTTTTTACCACCATGGTCTAGTGGTCTGCTGTAAGACTTCATTTTTTTTATGATATTGGAAGGCAAGCAAGCAGACGAATTTCCTGACGGTAAGAAAATCTCGCCGCCTAGAGACACCAAAGGTGGTAATGGTGTGATGCCAACCTGAAGCCGGGATGTTAGGCCTCGAGCGAAAGTAAGTTTACCGGCTACCTTACCCTCCGAACCGGAACACGTAATGACGTTATGGCGGCAGGAATGAGTAATGCGGTGTTACGAATCCGGGTGAGTCGCTGTGAAACTCTACCACCTAGTCAGATATCACGGTGTTAGTGACCGTAAGCCTATGCCCGCCTTTTACGAGTTGATGGCAAGAAAGGCAGATGGTCTATTCTGCAAAGAAGCCCGCACCAACACGGGAATATTTCACAGTTCTTGTGATAAAAGTTAGTGAACAAGCAAGTGGCTCTCCTGATGATAAGTAACGTACGGTAGATAGGACTAAAAATTAATCTACCTTTATATTAATTTATAACAAATTATGAAACTTATGTTCATAAATAAATAAAATGTTTATTAAAATGTAAATAAGGGCTGTGATTTAAATGTACATTTTTATAGAAATATGTAACTTTTTAAAATTAACTAAATATTTGCACACCACAATGTGGTAGAATATGTTGTATTCTTAAATATCTTTATAACAACTTTTTAACACACATATTCCGCAAATAAATAATTTTCATTTCATTTCATTTCATTTCAACAGCTGCTGTATTTAGACTATGGATCTTATTAGTGTTAGTCTTACTAGCAAAATGTTCTGGCTTCTGGATTTTGTTTAAACGTGAACTCTTTTTGACAATGTTAAGTCAAGGGATTCTCCATAAGTTTTTCTAGCGTGTACAAAAGGTCTATTTGAAAAGAAGAGGTATTACTAGCGACACGCTTGGGTTTTGCACGACTATGAAATATACATATAAACCTTCTTCTTTAATCACTTTATCTATTAAAAATACCGCATCGAATTCCGTGACGTAGTTTTAAAGATTTAAGCATACAAAGGGACATAGGGCCAGAGGAAGTGACTTTGTTTCACATTATACTAGCGGCCCGCCCCGGCTTCGCACGAGTATAAAATGTATGTATAAAGCTTCCTTTTCAACCACTTTTTCTATTTAAAAAACATGCATCAAAATCCGTTAAGTAGTTTTAAAACTGTCACCTCTGTGGTCTAGCGGTCCGGGTGTTGGACTTGACTGCATAAGGTCCCGGGTTCGAATCCCGGGTCGGCCAACAAAAAGAAAATTGGATTTTTCCAATTTTCTAATAAAAAAAAATGTTGGTCGGGATTGGAATTGTGCCCGGTTGGCGATAGGCTTGCCACCTATCACACTGTGGGACTTAGTATCTTCGGCTAGTCATGGGTGCCTTGTACCTCTGCCTACCTCTTCGGGGATATGGGCGTGAAGATACCCTTTATTTAGCATAAAAATTACGTGACAATATAATTTCCAGTTTGAGATAAGATAAATTAATTAAAAGATATTCTAGAACTTAATTAAGTCATTAAATCTCAAACTCAAATCTTCAGTACTTAAACAGAACAAACATAAATTGAGTAATATTATGAAAGTGAAAGTTTCTTAGAATCCAGCGTTGCTAGATTAAAACTTAATTTTGTTATTGTTCTAAATACGATTTGCTATCATTATGAACTTAAAGGTACCTACTCATTTTGTATCATTTGTTATATTAATAGGAGTATCTTCACGCCCATATCCCCGAAGAGGTAGGCAGAGCCACAACCAGGGCACCCACGACTAGCCGAATACACTAAGTCCCACACTGTAATAGGTGACAAGCCTATCGCCCGCCGGGCACATATCCAATCCCGAGCAACGTTTTTCGTATTAGAAAATTGAAAACCCCAATTTTCTTTTTGTTGCCCGACCCGGGAATCGAACCCGGGACCTCATGCAGTCAAGTCCTACATCTGAACCACTAGACTACAGAGACGACAATTTTTATTTTTTTAAGCTTTTTGTGTATTAATACACAAAAAGCTAAATCGCATGCAATTATGAAAAAAGTGGTTAGTATATTGGTGTTATACCCCGTGTTGGTCCGGGCTCCTTCGAAGAATTGACCACCTGCCATGACATCAAACTAGGTGTTAGAGTTTCGCAGTCACTTGCCCGGATCGGTACCATCGCCTTACCTATTCCTGCCATCATAACGTCAGTGCTTACCGTTGACGTGTTCCTGTTCGGAGGGTAAGATAGCCGGTAAACTTACTTATGTTATGAGTCAAACATCCTGTCCTCAGGTTGGCAACGCACCATTACCATCTTTGGTTTCTCTGGGTGGCATGAATTTTTTACCATCAGGAAATCCGTCTGCTTCTTTGCCTTCCAATGTCGT
>NJDC01006364.1:0-11836 GCA_002245475.1 Calephelis virginiensis
AATCATTCACATATTCAAATCTGGAAATAAATGAACAACTATAAAAATAATAATTAGGAACTTTAGATTCGAAAACTTGAAAACTAGTATGCTGTCAAAGAAGCGTAACATACAGAAATAGTTGTAGATAATAATATACCTATTAAATATACTCAGTCTTACCAGAACAGTGGTAATATATATTTTTCTACTGCGTTAAAATATTTATTACTGTAATGTGTATACAGTAATATAAATAAAAGAAGTTAGAGTGTCTGTTTGTAACATTGAAATAACCGCTTTTTAAGCATCATTCAGACGGTTGTAATCACGGCTTCCACAAATGTGACCTTGGCGGAACCTTTGCTTGAAATAAATCAAAATTTTGATAAAAAATACGTTCCAAACGGATGCAAGCAAATGTACAACCAATGTTTTAATCCGTGTGGAAACTCTATTACTACATGCACATCAATGTAAGTACCTATGAACGGTACATCTATACATTTATACTTACAAATAATAAAAATGGAATCCTATTAATATTATAAATGCGAAAGTTTGTAAGTATGGATGTATGGATGTTTGTTACTCTTTCACGCTCGAATGGCTGAACGGATTTGTCTGAAATTTGGAAGACAGATAGATTGTGACCTGGATTAACATATAGGCTATTTTTAATCCCGATCGCACACCGGGTTTCTGTGAAAACGCGGGTGAAGCCGCAGGTAGCAGCTAGTGTTATATAAAATAGCCGCTTTTGACTGTAATATTAATGAATGTACGATGCAAATACCAAAGTATATTTTCTTACAATGTTTGTCTTTCTGTCAGTCTAACCTCTGAAACAGCTGGACTGATGTTGACGGGACTGCCACTGACAAGTAACTGATGTAATAAAGAGTAATTTCATGCTACGTACTTTCACTTTAAAACTTTTTTATTAAATAACTTTGTGTTAATTCTACTAGGACAAAGTTAAGCACAGATAGTTAATTAACATAATATATATTATTTGTAAGTCTATCAAAATTTATTGTGTTAAAAAAAAACAATTACTTAATAATGCAAAAACAATTTTTTGAAAAGAAAAAAATACCAAAAAAATAAATTTATTCCCAAGAAATATTTAATCATTTATATCATCATTGTTGTTGTCGTCACTTTCATATTCGTCATCACCACTCCAGACCTCGGTTTCATCGTTATCAAGATTGGCCTCGTTTGTTCCTGCAATAGTAACATACAATTTAGTTAATTGTAAATAGTTAAAATTATTAGTAAAATTCATTTTTATGTAATTATTGCATACCTGACATTGTTTGTAAAGAATCGCTAACTTAATTTGGCAGTTGATCCCCTTCAAACCATTTAAAATGGTACCGGTCATTTTCTAGAATCCAACCATTATTTTCTGATTCATTTTTTGTTCTGTGGTGTAACGCTCGCTGACCGCATTCGTAACAGTGAGATCCGAGAAAGAGTGGGATTGAAAGAAAGTGTTGGTGTTAAAATGCGAAAGGGCATGCTCCGCTGGTTCGGTCATGTGGAAAGAATGACAGATGAAAGATTGACAAAGCAGATATACAATGCGAATGTGGATGGATGTAGGTACCCGGGGAGACCAAGGCTGACATTTCACGATCAGATCAATCGGATATTATCCGAGGGTGGTGTCAAGAGTCTCCGAAACCGGCGTGTTTGTATGAAAAGGGTTATGAATGTGAAGGAAGCAAGACAGGTTTGTCGGGCACTCGATACTCTCTGCCTACCCCGTAAGGGACTTGGCGTGAAGATATGTATGTATGTATGTGTAATTTTAACAGTTTGGAAGATTTTTTATCTTAAGTTTAAAGCTCTGATGATATAAGAAGTAAAACCAGTTTGTTATAGTGTATGTGTAAAAGTATTATTTGAAAAAAAAGTTTGAAGACAATACAACGAAATGAAAAAATGAAATACTACCGAATGCCGACAGTTAAAAGTATAAATTCTGTAAGTAGGTACCTACACTTACACCACTATGTTTATGACTTAGCAGATACGACAATCGAACGAGAATGGGACAATAAAAGTGAATTGGGTTAACGGGCTTTTACTTTTAGTCCCGCTCCCGAAAAAAGCTGTGTCATTTTAACCAAATTAATAACAATAGACATTAACACGTTGACTTTGAACTAAACAAACGCTTTTTGGAGTTTTGGTGCCATCGTGAATAAAGGTAGTCGTATTTTTTCATTATTATTGAATTTCGTGTTTATATTGAGTGAAATTGCTTAATTTAGATGTGAATTAAATTAATCTTGTTCAGTGAAAGTGCAAAAATGAAATAATCATGACGAAATTAGTGTATCATCTAATTTCTAGCTGCTATCAATTCTCACTAGATGAGCTTGAGTAACGCAGCCACCGCTTTACTCCAAGACCCTGATCTGACATGACTTTGTTCATAGTGACTAATGACTGTATTAGAATTAACCTGGACCTGGTTTCTGTCTGCCGGTTGGCCTCAGTGAGGGGACTAAATGTTTTAAACCAGCTCCGGATCATACTGTAAAGTGTAGTGTTATGTGAATAAATTATAAAATAGCAATATCGTAAATAAAGGATTGCTTCCTTAATAGTGCTTTTTTATAAGTGCCAGGAAGCCAGACCTAACAGCTATATGGCCACTTTTGCTGTATTTTTTATTTCGACACCGAAAATGTCACTTTTCTGATCTTGCACGACAACCAAGTGCACGACGAAAACTGAAAAAAACGTGGTCAAGTGCGAGTCCGACTCGAGAATTGAAGGTTTCGTAGCTTCAAGTAACATAATCTAAAAGTTCTTTTAGTTCATATACACTAAACAATGGTTGCGGTTAACGATTTATGACGTAAGCGGTGGGTTGATGGTAATATAACGGAAATCCGCACTCAGCGCAGTATTAAATATTAAAGACTTTATTTTAACAGACTTATGCTTAACGGTTACGTGATTCTTAACTACACAGTGCGTTACAGCTATTTTATGATTTGGTATTACAATACCTATTGAAAAATGTACTAACCAGATCTTGTTCTACCCAATTTGGTAGAAGTTTACATTATAATTTTTGGAGGAGAGATAGGGATTGATAGTAAAAACCGTAAGAAAAAACCTTGGAACAAACCCTTAAATGAGACGTGCGCAGGCGCAACAGTCGTATACACAAGCGAGTAGTGTATAATACCTTTCTCTTTCTCCCTCACTACACCCGCCAATGCATAGTATATACTCATGAATTGTGTCGATTCTTAATTAGCCGAAGCAACTTCGTTCCTACCTTGGGTCCCGCGACACCACATTTATATTTTTTTTAGTTTTATTCTAATTTAAGAAATTACGGGAGGGGGAAATTTTATTATTTTGGGAATGTCTCTCACGCAAACTATTAAGTTTCGAAAAATATGATATTAAAAATCCTTAACATCATTTTGGAAGACCTATCCATAGATACCAAACACTAATGGATTTGATGAAAAAAAATTGAGTTTTTGTTCTACTTTTTTTTTAATTTTAAATTGTTTCACAAAATAGATCTACTAACTTAGTTTAAAAAGTATAGTTCTCACAGTTTAAAAAAAAATATCATTGACATACAGACTGATAGGCAGACAGACATGATGAACCTATAAGGGTTCAGTTTTTCAGCCTTTGGCTACGGAACCCTAAAACGAGACCAATCCTAACAAAAAATGCCTTATTATCTTATAAAATATTTTTGGATCAAGACCTCTGAACCATGGAATCTTAGGAAAAAGACATTTAAAAACAAGTTAGAATTAATGGAATAGTCATGTGACTTATCATTTGATAAATGAATAATACTCACAAATGTAACCTTGAAGTAAACTTTGTTTCCATCTTCCGGGTATTGCTAAGTTGGATTAAATCTACGGTACAGACGGATGTAAACCAATGTTTACAAACAGTGTTTACAATCGTCTGGAACTCCTGTTAGATATGATCGTACTCACAGCAATTTGAATTCCCGCTACGAAGCCAGCTGGATCGTAGAGAGGACAGACATTTCTTCCAGGCGGACAGTACATGCGTAGCTCTTCCAGAGGTCCTGGGGGGCGCTCGGTCCTACGCCATCCCTCACTCTCAGCCTGGCTGATGGTGCGGGGAATATTGAAGAAGTATTCCTTATCTGCCAATGCACTGCTCCATCCAAATTTCACTACAAAATGATTATAAAACTTAAGTTCCGAAGATGAGGGCGATTCTTATTTTATGTAATCGTATAAACAAATAAAATTATTTATTTTGCAATTTCCCGCTAAAACACAGTATTCGTATTATGGCATGACAAAACAGGCAAAATAGTGCGCATGAATTGGACTTACCGGAAGTCAAAACCCCCAAATATATCCAGCTCCACACAGCACACACCAGCAAGCTGTTTTATTAGCACCAACAACACACACATAACCAAGAACTCAACGTACGTATCGCCTCATAACCGAAGCATGATCAGGAGAATTCGACTGCACTTCACGAAGTCGAGCAGATACTAGTAATACTAGTAGATAATACACTTTTTTAGCAGGAAATTGCATTTTAAATAATTTATTTGTATTTAAGTATGGAATTCCGCAAAGTAAAGCCTTCTTCTATCAATTTCCTAATCGTATAAACGTTTTCGCCAGCTGTCGCCGGTGCCTTAATATTTTATGGGTAACACGAGATGTAATAAACCGAAAAGCACATTATTACATTACCAAATTTGCGTATTTGAATCTTTATGGTTCACAAAGCGCAAATGATAGGAAGCAGTAAGCTTATCAGGTATCGATTGAACCTATGTTATGGGTCCCATATGCGATATATCCCGACTTAATAGGATAACGGCCGTCTCACTGTCGACAAAATTTCAATTTCACAAATGGATCCCTAAGTCATCGAAAAGTCGTCTTTTGTGAATATTAGTATTCGTATGTTACTTATTTTTTTGCTATAAAAAAGTTTAGAACCATCTGAACCAACTCATTTTTTCTAAGAGTTGATCTGGATATCCTATCTTGACTAAGCCTGCCAGGTAGCTCGTAAGAGGCGAGCACAGGTTGCAAACGTCATTACCAAAAGACCATTGGTGGTAAACTGCCGTGTTGGAACCAGTCCAGTTAGTGGTTCACCGCCTTACCTATTTCTACCCTCATAGTGACAGTGCTATGTCAGTCGGTCAACTTGATCAATTGGCCTATAACTTCAGCCACAAAACAGCGGTGCACCTACGACATCTTAGGTGTCTATAGGCCACTATTATCTTTTCACACAAAAAAGTCATAAATTTTTTTCCCCGTGCTGGTCCGGGCTCTTTTGCAGAATAGACCATCTGCCTACCTGCAGCAGCTAGTAAAAGGCGAGCATAGGTTTACCGTCATTAACACCGTGACATCCTACTAGGTGGTAGAGTTTTGCAGCGACTCGCTCGGATCGGTACCACCGCCTTACCTATTCCTGCCGCCACAATGTCAGTGCTTGGCGTTGACGTGTCCCAGTTCGGAGGGTAAGGTAGCCGGTTAACTTACTTTTGCTCGATTCCTAACACCCCGGACACAGGTTGGCAACGCACCTTTATCACCTTTTGGTGTCTCTAGGCGGCGTGAATTTTTTCCATCGGGAAATCCGTCTGCTTATTTGCCTTCTAATATCATAAAAATACAGAAAATAAATGAAATTACTTTACACAATGAAAAAATTAGGTGACTCAATGTTTCACCCTAACCAGTCCGTTGATGAATGAATGAATGAACGAATACTTTATTTAGCACCAACAGAAATGCATTTAAACATATTTTATAAGTTTTTTTTACGATATTGGAAGGCAAACAAGCAGACGGATTTCCTGATGGTAAGAAATTCACGCCGCCTAGAGACACCAAAGGTGGCATTGATGCGTTGCCAACCGGAGACTGGGATGTTAGGCCTCGAGCAAAAGTAGGTTTACCGGCTACCTTACCCTCCAAACCGGAACACGTCGTGACGTTATGGCGGCAGGAATAGGTAAAGCGATGGTACCAATCCGGGTGAGTCGCTGCGAAACTCTACCACCTAGTCAGATGTCACGGTGTTAGTTACGGTAAGCCTATGCTCGCCTTTTACGAGCTGCCTGGCAGGAAGGCAAATGGTCTATTCTGCAAAGGAGCCCGGACCAGCACGGGGAAAAAACTATATACTTATACTTATAAAATTCTATCATTACATACCATAAAAAAATCGGAATAGGTCAGCAAACAAGCACACGGTTCTTCTGATGGAAGATAATCGTGGCTCACACTATAGATGATAAAAGTGCATCACCATTCTGTGGCTGGAATGGAAAGCCCATTTGTGCAAGTCGTCCAGTATGGAGGGTATGCCATACTGGAACATAACAGAGTCAGGATGCCCACCTGGGTATTTCCTGCACAGCACTGTCATAATACCAACAGTGGTCCTGTTGGTATTATGACTTGTAATTAAACCTTTGCTTGCCTCTTGCCTGGTAGAGAGGCAGATGGTCTATTCTATTAAGGGGACTCACACCTGAACAGGAAAAAAATACTTGTTCTTAAAAAAACCACTAGCTTTTTGTAATTAATTTTCACTCCCAATATACATATATTATATTAACTTATAGGCCTTTTTCTTGCATTTATTATTTACTACACTAACGTGATATTATGAACAAAGATACTTCAAATTATGGTACAGGAACCAATAATAAAAAATATAAAAATTAGCTTCATTAAAATGCGTGTGTATGTGTGTATGTGTGTGCGTGCGCGTGTGTGTGTATTAGTGTACATGGGAAAGAAGTGGAACTTTTTTATGACATCTTTTTCGTATAACATCACGAAAAAGGAGTTTCACTTCAAAAAAACTATATTATATCGCGCGTCAATATGTTATAACAATATTTTGTTAAGTTTTGTAATATTGTTTTCTGAAAGATTATTTGAAACAATTTTAAGTCCTTTGCCTTTTTTGTACCTTCAAACAGCTATCAATTTTTCAGGGTGCGCAGGATGTAGGTATCTGAGAATTTTTTTTTAAGAAATAATCACTTACCTCGGAGTCCATTGTACTGGATACCTGCAATACAAGACAATTTAATATTACAAGCTGTTGTCTACATCTTTAATTAATATTAATTATTAACCTTAAGATTAAAAACAAAATTATTAAGCTCTTTTATGCCAACTACTTAAGTGAGTAACTACTTAGTGAAACTTTTTTTCGACGTAAGTACATATGAGATTTTTAAAATTTAAATTGTCTAATTTTGTCTGTTACGTTCATTGACCGAAATACATATAGGTACGTATAGCTAGCTAACATCGAGGCCGCAAGCCGAGCTTTTAAACATTGGGCAACGCGCGAAATAATATAGTTTTTTTGAAGAGAAACTCCTTTTTCGTTATGTTATACGAAAAACGATGCCATAAAAAAGTTCCACTTCTTTCCCATGTACACTAATACACACACACACACACACACACGCGCGCGCACGCACACACATACACAAGAGACATTTTTAATGGCATTAAAGAGCGCACAAGCTGGCTATCAGAACGAGCTCAATGATGAGGTCGTCAAGATAGGTTAAAACGGCATTATTAGGTACTCGTATAACTCAAACACCACTATTTTCATGATAAAACTAACATGGGACCACCTGGGAATCAAGACCTTTCTTTCTAACCATCTAAATCATACAAAAGAAACCATCAAAAAGAACCATCAAAATCAGTTGACTATTGACCGAGTAATAAAGTAACAAACACACAGACGAATTGAAAAACGTCCTCCTTTTTTTAGACTCAGTTAAATAGATCAATTTGGAACGTTTCAAGACGATCGCGATGTAATGAAAAATCTCTAATTAGGTATAAAATATCTATCTATCACTATATAGTACAAAACGAAAGTCGCTTCCTCTGTCCCTATGTCCTTTTGCATGCTTAAATCTTTAAAACTATGCAACGGATTTTGATAATTTTTTTTAAATAGATAAAGCGATTAAAGAGGAACGTTTTTAAGCATATTTAATAACGGTACCAAACCAGGGCGGGCCGCTAGTATAATAATATAATAATCTTATTATAAATCAAACTAAAATAAAAATATCATACCAGTAACCAATGAGGCAGCAGCAAGAAACACAATAATATGCTTCATATTTCCACCACGACCTGTTTAATACTATCAAGTCGACTGAACTCTAACCATTTAGCATTAAAGGGGACGACTGCCAGCCACAATAAAACAATTTGTTACTGAACAGATATTTATTGTAATAGATCTGTGAATCATTCCAGAGATGCTGGATTATTGAATGTATTATAAACCAGTTTGACCTTTTAAAAACTAGTAAATACGTTTGAAATTGTATTTATTATTTTATACCGCCTCGTTCGTCGAGTGGCTAGCGTACACGTCTAACTAGACCGATTAATCGCGAGGCTCGGGTTCAATTCCCGACTGGGGCAGGGATTTGTGTGATGAACATTTAGATGTCTGCATTTCCGGGTTTATTAAATTTATTCTGGTATCTATTTAAATATTTCTATGTATTAGTATCGTTAACTAACACCCATAACACAAACATATAATTTGCTTACTTTGGGGTTATATTCAATTTGTGTGATTTGTTCAGGGATTTATCACATATTATTATTATTAATGTTGTACTGTAATTTCTATTAACTGAGAAACTATAATATATACCTACTAGTCGCAAACAAATTAAAATATTTTTATTAAACTAATGCCCATTGTATCTATCACAAACTGCAAAGCATTCAAAGCAAGAAACAGTTAACACTTTACAGTACAATTATTAAATACTGCAGATCAAGCACTGAATGAAATAAAAGTGCCATTTAAACGCTGTCTGATTCCATTCAATTGTAATAAAATAGCAAATCAAGCGCTGAATGAAATAAACTTAGATAATACTTTTTAGTTTCATTTCCATTATGCGGGGTGCCACTATTTGATTATATTTTCATTAAAAAGCTTGTTATTAAATCTAAATTACATCTAAATTCTTACCAAATTTCATTTGTTAATTCCTATAAATTTGGAAGTAAAGCTGTGACATATAGACAGATAGATGGAGATGCTCGCCTTAAAAAATCTGTCTGAAATTGACATTCAGTCAATAATGACACATGTGAATGACGTGGTAGCAGGTAGTTGGTTGGGAATGACATTTTAAACAGTGTTTAGTAAATTGTGTGTTTAAGGAGTGTTATAATTTTTGAAGTATCACTACTTTAATGACGTATGAGAGAAATTTATCGTCACATTTTTCTGTTACGATCCACAAAAAACCACTGTATGTTATCGCCGAATTTCATATTGAGTTCTTCCCAATTCTAAGGGTTGTGTAAAACTTCACGAACGTATTAATTTAATTGGCCACCCAATGAATAAGTTGTTTAATGAAATCAAGAACTTTGGTAATGTCATTCCGTAGGTACAAATTTCCCAACTAAGATGGTTATGGATGGTTAAAAAATCGCATCTGTAGTCAGAATTTGATCTGTGGGTCCGGTGTCGGACTACACTTCGTGAGATCTCAGGGTCTCAGGAAATCTTAGGTCCTCGGGTCGGCCAAGAAAAAGGAAATGTATTTGTTTTTGAAGTGAAAACTTCTTTAGCGGCCTTGCGCACTTTTTCGGAATGGTTAAAAACTTCTAAACTCGCGTCAGGACACGTAACCTGATAGAAAATTCGTAAGACGGTGCAGGGCGCTTGCGCGAATGTTCGTGTTGTCATGTTTGTGTACGATAGCGCAATAAATGAATATTGTATTCTACCACATAAATGATAGTACTTTCATACTGATAATTAAAACAATATGTGCAAAATTATTCCCTAACCATTCCAAAATATCAAAAATGCACAACGTTAAATTCAAGTTTTCACTTCTGGCGGCACTCCCTGAGTGCAACTCGTCGTTTTTTTCTAATAAAAGCAACGTTACCCAGAATTGGATACTTGCCCTTTTGACGATAGATTCGACACCTATCACATTGTGGGACAGTGTCTTAGGCTCGTCGTGGATAACATGGTTGCGCCAGGGTACCTACCCACCTCTTCAGGGTATCTCTAACAAGAAAAGACAAGTACGAACAGGGCATTTACGATTATCCGAAGATTATAAGGTTCCACAAAAGAAGATGGTTAGATGGTGAAAAGTTAGCTGGCCGATTTATCCAATCTCATGCAACTTTATTTTTATTAGTAAATTGGAAAAATTGTTGCCCGACCCGGGAATCGAAACAAACCGTTTACCAGTTACTCAGGAAGTCAAGCCCAACCAGACCAACGGGACTGGCCATAGAGGCGAGGTTTTATAAGAAATTGATATATCTTTTAAATTAAGGGCCTAAAAAACAAGTTTTCCCCTACCGACATCTTCGCCAATTTTGGGTTTGTACCTTTTTAATTTGTTTTTTATCTCAGAAAATATCTGTCCCTAAAAACATAATTATCATATTTTAGTCGAAGATTGTGATTATGACGTATCCGAATCTTTAACGATTACGTAAATTCTACCTAATGTTGAAATATATAGCTACCCTATTTGACTAATAACTGATTTCATTTGTTGTGTATAATAGACTGGGGCTGTAATTATAGATTTATAGAAAAAAAATCAGCTATTATATAAACTCTCTGAGATATTGCAACTTCAAAATCACATTTTTGGATTTACCAAAAAAATGCTTCATGCTAAAAATTTATGTGACGTTACATTTGAAAACTTTGTGTGCAACACTCAGGAATTTTGTTTGATGGTCGTTGTTGGGAGTCGTTTTATAACAAAAGTTGCTTTAAGTTGCATGGAATACATAATATAACATAATAAACTAAATAGGTACTTGTATTCATCCAAATTTTAATGATCATAAAACAGGTTAAATCTGATATATTTAAAAATGAAATATCATTTTTCTGCTCTATAGTTTGTTTTCTTTGCTCTTAAATTGGCTCGAACCCGACTTATTAGTAGTTCAATAACTTCAATTTGTTTAAAAAGTTTTACATTTGAAACGCCTGAGAAAAGTTATTGGCAAACTTATGTAACACATGAAAAAGCAGTGTGGCGCCGAACAGGCGTTCTTCTATTTGCTGGCGATCAGCCCACTATAAAAATAATAGCATTTTGTTTCCTTAACGGATACAACATTTTTGAATTTTATAGCTTTGTTCTAACAAGACAAAATATAAATAAATAAATATTTCTGGACAAGTTACACAAATTGAATCTAACCCAAAGTAAGCAAATTATGTGCTTGTGTTATGGGTGTTAGTCAACGATTCTAATACATAGAAATACTTAAATAGATACCAGAATAAATTTAATAAACACCTAGACCCGGAAATGCAGACATCTAAACGTTCGTCACACAAATGTCTGCCCCCGTCGGGAATTGAACCCGAGCCTCGCGACTGATCAGTGTAGTTAGGCGTGTACGCTGGCCACTCGACGAACGAAAATTTAAGTCCGCTGATATTGCGAGGCCCCTTTAAGTCCGAGAGCGTGGGCGAGGGCCCACTTTTCCCACGCTTGGGCATGCTACTGATTATACAAGCTCGCTTTTCTTTTTTCTTTATTTAAGTTTTGGCCTTCACGTTAGTATTTAGCCATTAGTCAAGTAGAAATTTGCATCAAATTTTATATCAATTTCAATTAATTATAATTAGTCATCAGTTGTAAGTCGTCAATTAGTCATGTCAGGCTCTTGGGTAAAGCGGTGGCCTTTTTACACAAGCTTATGTAACGAGATTTGGCGGCAACGAGAAAATATATGATACGCTAATTTCTTTATGA
>NJDC01006365.1:5727-27458 GCA_002245475.1 Calephelis virginiensis
AAAAAAAATAACAAAACAGATAAACAAAATTAAACTAAACATATACCTAAAGTAAAATTATATGAACGAATTGAGTATCTAAGCTATGTCAAAGAAATGCTCTTTTAGATGTTTCTTGAAAGAATCAAGAGTTTCACAGCAACGAATAACATAAGGTAAGGAGTTCCACAACCTTACAGCATGGACTGTGAATGAATGGGAATATGCAGCAGAATGACTAGAAGGGTATCGCAACAAAATACGTACATTTGAACGACAAGGCGAATCAGGAGAATGTAAGAATTTAAATGAATTACGAAGATAATTAGGAGAAAACTGATTAAAAAGAATTTTGAAAAGCAAGCAAAGAATTTAAAATTGTCTACGTTGTCTAATCGGAAGCCATTTAAGCTTCGACCTATAACTGGAAATATGGTCAAATTTTTTTAATCCGAAAATAAACCGACTACATAGATTTTGAAGTTTCTCAAGTTTATTAACAAAAATATGTCCAATTACATTGTGGCCAATTTATTTATCTGTATAGTAAACGGTGTCGCTAAAAAAAAAACTTTTCAGTGTTTCTGATTGTTTACCTCGAAAATATCTATAATACTAAAAAAAACAATTAAATCTAGTTATGGGAATTTCGTTTTCGGTGTTCGCAAATACAGAAATTGACAGCTTAATGACGATTCATGAGACATCGGTCTAAAGCCAATATTAATAACCTATCTGCAAATAGAGATAAGTCTACAAGAGTTTTGGTACTTAGATATTTTTGTTAATCTTTCAAAAATGACAACAGTTACCTGGCAAGTGATATAAAATATCACTATCTGTTATCGTAGATAGATTGTTAATATTGGCCGTTAGAGTACACACCAGACAACACCGCGCACTGCAAAAATTGTAACTGTTTTGATATGTCGAATGTTACTAGGTAGCTATGTAGTAACATTCGACTCCAATAATTAATTATACGCAATGTATTAATCATTATTAATTAGTACATGCCAAAAATTGCGGGAGAAGCACGGTACTTTTGGAGAACACGGTTTACGGTGGTTGCTACTTGCTACTGCTGTTTTCAGTATTTGAAACTGTATTTTACACAATTAGTAACTACATTATATAAATAATGATAAAGCACCAGTTTACTTGTGACATATAAATTACACTTGACGCAATAAGTACCAACAGATATTCATTACTGAGAGAATATCCATGTGCCTGAGGAATATATGAAACAACTAATTAAAATGATTTTACGATAGCCGTTTAATATAAATATGTAAAAATTGGTAGTGAATTTTATTAAAACGTTATTGTAAATATATTTTTGTTTGGCAACATCAACGACGCCCTCTTCGCGTACTTATTTGGCGCGCACTATAGTTCTGGTTTTGACTACTGAAGAGAAGTTACATACATACCTACATATCGTCACGCCAAGTCCCATACGGAGTATACAGAGAGTATCGAGTGCCGAACCTCAAGATCCTGACAAACCTGCCTGGCTTCGTTCAAATTCATTACCCTTCTCATACAAACACGCCGGTTTTGAAAACTCTTGACACCACCCTCGGATAATATCCAAATGATCTGATCGTAGAATGTCAACCTAGGTCTCCCCGGGTAGCTACATCCATCTATATTTGCATTGTATATCTGCTTTGTCAATCTTTCATCTGTCTTTCTTTCCACATGACCGAACCAACGATACATACACTTTCGCATTTTAATACCAGCACTTTCTTTCAACCCCACTCTTTCTCGGATCTCACTGTTATGAATGTGCTCAGCGAGCGCTACACCACATATTTTCATTAAAACATAAGTTGGTGGCACTATATTTACGTTTTGACAACCAATAAAATTACATCGCATTTAAAAACAGCATTTTTTCTATCTTAGGCGGATTTCACACTGCCGCTGCATTCTGCTTCAGGTTGCTGAGATATGGATTTTAACTTTGAAATATCACCGCACGGATATACTGGAGCAGTGTGTTATACTGTGATGTTTTTGTATAAGTAGAAACCAAGATGTTTCAGAGCACAGTTGAAATCCGCGCGATATCCGCCTTAGGGTCAAAATAATAATACGCCTTATGTTTTAAAAATATCAATATGCTTCATACAAAAATTGTTAAGCTGAAAAATAATTTTGTCTTACATTTTTTGTTATTGGGTTTAATAAAATTTATGTATTTTCACCATTACAGGTGTCGATAATGGCGATGGAGGAGTCGAGGGTCCTAGTTTGGCATCGAGACAAGCTAAAACTATCGATCATGTCGGATATCTTCCTGCAGGCCGTCTTCGACCACATACTTGGTCGGGATATTGTTCATAAACTTCTGCAGGTCAGTAGTCTCACCTTTTTTTTACATTTGTTTTATAAATGGTTAAAATGGTTTCTAAATAATTTAGATAGACACAAACAAATGAGTTTTTCTAACGATAGTACATTGCCAACCTTAAAAGCTAGTATTTGACTACCATATCAACAGTGTGGTCTAGTGGTCCAGGTGTTAGACTTGACTTTATGAGGTCCCGGGTTGGATATCCGGGTCGGACAACAACAAGAAAATGTGTTTTTTTATTTTTAATAAAAAAAACAAATTTGCCCGTGATTGGTTGGCGACCGGTTGGTGATAAGATTGCCACCTATCACATTGTGTCACTTAATGTCTTCGATAGTCGTGGATGCCCTGGTTGTGCCTCTGCTTACCTCTTCAGGGTTAAGGGCGTGAAGATACGTGTTTCTTTTTATATTGACAGTGACGCGCACTACCATCGAGGTGGCATGAATACTAGATAAGACAATGGTACTAGTCCATCCTTTGGAACACTCTTCCTTGTTCAGTGTCTCCCTTAGATCTTTGACACAGGGATTCTGTTAGCTGCTGGTGCCCACCATCAGTGGTCACTGCTGATACCTCTGACCCTCTTCCCATCCCCATCCTCCTTCCCCCAGTAGCCTTTATATGAATAATGCGCCTTGAAGTTGAACTTTACTGCAAAGGCCTTACTGATTCCACATTTATCTGTGCCACGCTCCACATCCAATGCGATTTCCAATGTTTTATGGTATCGCGTGTCAGTTGGTCACGAACTTGTGTATTGTTCTGGCCGGCCGACTGCCAGCCGTGGCTCGTTACGTCGACCGGCTAAATCAATTTTTTGCATAATATGGATATTAGGAGATTTGCAACGCGGTCAAGATTCTTCGTATTCAAATTTTCTGCTTGAAAATTAAACGATTTCATATATAACGATTTTTCCCCGTGTTGGTCTGGGTGCCTTTGTAGAATAGACCATCTGCCTTCCTGCCAGGCAGTTCGTAAAAGGCGAGCGTAGGGTTACCGTCACTAACACCGTGACATCCTACTAGGTGGTAGAGTTTCGCAGCAATTAGCGTGGATTGGTGCCACCGCCTTACATATATCTGCTACCATAACGTCAGTGCTTGCCGTTAACGTGTTCCGGTTCGGAGGATAAGGTAGCCGGTAAACTTACTTTTGCTCGAGGCTTAACATCCCGGCCTCAGATTGGCAACGCACCATTACCACCTTTGGTGTCTCTAGGCGGCGAGAATTTCTTACCATCACGAAATCCTGCTGCTTGTTTGCCTTCCAATATCATAAAAAAACGGTAATATCGGCAAGCGGGAATTTTGTCTCCTCCCAAAAGACAAAATACTTCAGCTGTCAATGCCTGTAATGCTTTAATTCAGAGTGAGCCATTTACAAAAATCAAATGCAACTATTTACTTTTTAACATAGTGTGGTATCCAAAGATTACTTATTGGTATAGCACTTATCAGTAATTTTTAACCCTCGATGGAAAAATAGGGGTAATTGAGGTGTCTGTGTCATCATAGCTCCTAAACGATGGACTGATTAATAAGCGGATATTTTTCTTTGAAAGCTGACATGAATGGTCGTAACGGTTCTTAGCTTCATTGTAAAAAGGTTGAGGTTTTTAATTTTGTGATAATTATAAGGAGAGCCCTGAATACTATCGTAGATGGCGCTGCAGTACGATACATAAGGACCTAAATTTATTATTACTGGCTGTTTGTATAAGGTGCTAGGTATGAGTTCCAATTATGCCGAATCGTCATCACGAATATCTAAAACTAGGCTTTTTAGAACGGATAATTAATAGTAAATTTTTGTGTTTAGTTTACATTTAGCTCACATTTCACAAAATCGAAACACTTTAATAGTAGCATAGAAATAATTGTCTACAGTAAAATAAATTTGGCTCGATAGAACAAAATCGTAAATTTCCACGCAAAACAAAATTTTCAACTTTTCCTTCTCTGGAATAATGAATTGTATTAGTTTCTGTTGAGGATAAACTTGTGTTTTAATTAAGCATGAGTTCAGTTTTTTTTTCTTAAATTGAATGCTTATTTTTTTTTTAGATAAACCAAAACATATTATCATTATACTTATTTGTATATTATAACATAACAGGCGCGCACGCCGTGGATGTACTTTACAAATATAGTCATGATAAATTTTAATTTAATTTATAAATGCATATTTTGGACGTATAGAGCCTAATAGTAGTTTACGATGGATAGGGATAAATTAATTTACATTCTAAAAATTGTTTGTATTAATAAATTTAATCATCTAATCAATACAAAAAACAGTGTGTAAATAGTAACTAAATAATTAAAAATAGTAATTTGATTAAAACCTATAAAATATTTGCACATCACAAGTTGGTAGAATATGTTGGAACGCTAAAATAATTTTGTAACATATTTGTAACACTCATATTCCGCAAATAAATATTTTTTCTTTTCTTAAGTGATTACGTTAGTTGGAATCCATTTACGTACGAATTCCAACCACTGTTTATAATGTACATGTGTCAAAAAACGTATATTACATATAATACCACTAAAGTTTTTAAAAGTTTTTGCAGAAAAATTGTGCTTTTTGAAAAAACATAGAGATGTGAAATAATAATCGATTTTTTAAAACTTTTATTCATCGATTTATTAACAGAAGGTAATCGATTTTCTATTAATCCTTTTTTTGTATTCGCTATTTCACATCATACGTCCGATTTTTTGGTATTCGCAAGTTTATATAACTTATAATGTTATTTATTTCATATTTTCACATGACACTTTCGATATTTCAATAGCAGCCCTTCAATGAATGAAATGAATGTGCCAGATAATTGTGGAAGAGAATTATTGGGTAGTTTTAATTAAATTGGCAAAAATCTATTTTTTGTAAAATCGATTATTATCGGTAAAATAATCGATTTTTCGTGTTAATTTATTTGGTAAAAATGAAAATCGATTAATGTAAAAATTTACTTCTCCCCAGGCAAGTCACATCCCTACTAAAGCACAATGTGGCGAACAATTGCAGCGTATATGAGGTGGGATAGCTAAATTGAATGATTGCATTCCAGCTCTTGATGAACCCGCTTTGGCTTCGGGGACAATTGCTTTCCACAGAGAATGGGTCCTATTGAGCCAATTGCACAAACGCTATTACCCTGCTACATGACGAAATTTTTCATGTACTTCATTGCGTCTGTGTCTCTGACTTTTTTAACCATATGTACCTATAACTATATATTTATTTATTTTTTTCTTTCATACATATTTGTGGATGTTTCTTAAAATGAAATCAACGATTGCAGGTGAGCGAAACGACGTCGATTAGCAACGGCCATCTTCCAAATAGCTACGAAGAAGGCGAAGATAAGCCAATGCTGGTCGTCAAGAAATGTGGGGACGGACCAGGAATCACTGCCCTACTTAGCCGACAATTACAAGGTACATAGATATCACATTTATGTCAATAATTGATAAAAAAAAGTGTGAAGTGAATAATTTATCTATGGCCGCATGTATGTAATCAGGGAAACCCTCAGCGTTAGGTTAGGTAGTACATTTCTTTCAATGGTAAGATTTTTTCGCTTTAAAAATCTGGATTGAAGTGAGAACTAATTTCGAGGACAATTTTAGTTGTGATTTGTAATGTTACAAGTTAGGTACAACATGTTTTGGTTGCTTTTGGATAAAAGATAATGCAGTATTTTTTTAATTAGGTTTGTTACAAATAAAGCTAGTAAAAAGCTAGAATCTACTGACTGCATGTAAATTGTAGACGTAGTTTGAGTGGAAGAGGTCATCCATTTCTTACGTCGTCATAGAACCCGTTATGGCAGTATTTCATATTTATATTTCTATTTACAAGTATGAAGTTAACCAAATAATACACGCCGTGTCGTAATTCATGGATATTCTTTGACACTGTCTCAACGTCGTATTTAAACTTCAAACTCAAATGTGGCAATGACCAGTGTAGATGCTTTTTGTTTCGCGGAAACTTCGGATCGTTTTGGTTGGCTTAAAATTAGCCAGAAAATTAATATGCCGATTGTGCCCAGTGAGTGTGCATCCAACCTGAATGAATACATTGCTTTAAACCTTGCGTTAGCGACGCGTTTATTAATATCGATTGTTTACTGAAATAATATGGGTATCCATACTTGATAGGGTAAATGAAAATATTTTGCCCACTTGTATCTCACCGATCATTTTCTGATAGCTCAGCTACGACTATTTACTCGGATAAAACTAGCCAGTAAACTTGCTAATGTGATTTGCAAATGACATCTACTTTGTCAATTCGTTTTGCTTCCAGTCCAGAAGGTAGAAGCCAGAGAAATATATTTGAATTTGAAGTTTGAATTACAGCCAATGAGATAATTATTTCATGTTGTATCTAGATGTTAAATAAAAAATTCAAGGTCGATACTCATTTTTGTATTATTCTGAAGTTGTTTAATGCAGATTTTTCCATGTGCTTCATTGCTTATAAGGTCCATTTCGATATTAAATATCTACTTGATGTTTGTCATTTTTTCATTTATTATTTTGAATAAAATATGAATTAGAAAAAAGAAGTGTTTGGCCTCCGTTGTTCATTTCTATCGTTCGTATACAAAATGTATTTTTTTCTTATTCGCATGTAAAGGAAAATGCTCAATTGTTTTAAGTTAAGAAAAAAATCTATGAGAGGTTCCCCGTGTTGGCCCGGGCTCCTTTGTAGAATAGACCATCTGCCTTCCTTACCAGGCAGCTCGTAAAAGGCGAGCATAGGCTTACCATCACTAACACCGTGACATCCGATTAGGTGGTAGAGTTTGGCAGCGACTCGCCCGGATTTGTACCACCGCCTTATCTATTCCTGCCGCCATAACGTCATGACGTGTTCCGGTTCGGAGGGTAAGGTAGCTGGTAAACATACTTTTGCTCAAGGCCTAACATCTCGGCCTCAGGTTGGCAACGTACCATTACCACCTTTGGTGTCTCGAGGCGGCGTGAATTTCTTACCATCAGGAAATCCGTCTGTTTGTTTGCCTTCCTATAACATAAAAAACAGAGGAACATTGATTGATCTGTGTCCTCTTTTCTGTTTAATGTCTCACTTTAATATTTCGATCAATCCTCGAATGTCTTTTGGTAGATGAGTACAATACTTACATAGACTTGGAGACTGGTTATTTTTAAGTCATCAGATTATACTCTTTTAAACACAATTTTAATCACTTTTGGAGACATACAAGTCTCACAATTTTCATCTTTTGATTAAATTTTCGCGAACTCTTAACCATATGCTAGCATCAATAGTAACGTAAAAGTCCCCGACTATTAGGCTTCGGTCAACCTACATTACCAAAGCGAAAATCAAGGGGGAGCGACTACCGCGCATTGGGCACTGCCATAGTGCATGTATGGTGCCTTACATGACCGCGACGCGGGAATACGGCTTCAGCAACGCGGAACGTATGTGACTAGTAGTCGGACGTGACGTAAATGTCTGTATTTCTGGTCTGGATGTTTATAAAATTTATTACAGTACTTATTTTATAAGTATTTCTATTTATTAGTATCGTTGACCTATCTTTATATATCCTTGCCACAAACATATAATTTATTAACTTTATGGTAAAGATCAGTTCATGTAATTTGTTAAGAAATATTTTTTATTTATTTATAGACTATGTTAGAGACGTGAGACTTCAGTGAATATTAACTAAAAATGTAATTCACGCTGTAGTCGCTTAGGTGTGCGCGCGCAAGTTTCGCTTTGTAGTCGCTCCCGCTTCGGGTCCTGCATACCGCCCGCTTGACGCTCAGTTTGGCCGAGGCTTTGCTAGGCTAGTGATGATCGCAGAATTTATAATTTTTAGTCCTCAGAGGCATTGCTATGTTCGTGAAATCAATATTTCTTGACGCTGACGAACTATAGCTTGTAACTAAATAATAATCCTGAGTTTAATTTTATTGAGTCTTAGTTCAGTTATTCTGAAGTACCTATAAGTATATAAGGTATGTTATGTTGTTGAATGTAACAATTCATAATGTTTAGGTATTTGATGAGTGATCACATGTAGGTACTTATCTTATTTTAATTTTGTATCTTTGTAGTTTTTCTTATAATTTATCGATTTTTGTTTGCCTCGATATTTTTTTACTTCCAGTCTAATTAAAATATATTCACCATGGACATACACAAACAGCAGCACATACTTGAATGTGTTATTCGTAAATCGCAATTTTATTGTTTTGAGAATATATTATATTATAGGTGTTATGTATATTCTCAGTTTCTTATTACGACTGCTCTTTTATTACTAATTAGTATTGGTATGACATAGTCGTTTCTCTTAATCTATTTCATTTATTACTCAAAAGTGTTGTTAAGTGTGTTATTTGCCTTAAATGTGTTTTTAAACTATCAGTATTGCTTGTAACAATTTTCATTACATTACTATTGTAATTATAGTAACAGTTAATTCAAATGGATCCCCATTATAAAAATAATTTATTTGAAAGTGGCAACACTGATATGTTTATTTATGTTGTAACGTGTCGCGACAGGCGTGTACGTGTCATTGCTGCGTCCTATGCCAGAGTCTCATAGCTGCTGAGCAACGGTCTGCAGTACCCTCAACCCTTTCAATACCCACCTTTGTCACTCTTAACCCTTTACTACTTCACGGCTAATATCATCACGTCACGCATTTAATATTATTCTACCCTGACTATATACCTTTATCTAAAACCTAAACATTTTAAATTACGCAGTACTGTTTTAACATTTGACATAATATTTTATGTGTAATATCAATATAGTTGTTAATTAGATAAGTATTAGGATATTGCTTAATATTCTGCATATATAATGCTTTTGATGTGGTGATAGTCATTAGCACTAGCCGTTTTTAAACATATTATATTATTTAAGTATTAGAAAGCTTTATTCGAATCATGAAAGTTTTATGAATGATTTTATTGTGAAATGGTACTTTTATCTCACAGATAGGTAAGATATAATTTTAATTGGGTATTTGCAAGTGGATCAAAACTTAGATAATTCGATGTGCTCATTCTTTTGATTATTTTGCCTTTTTATTTGTGATAACGATGATATTGTGATATTTATTATTACAAAAAATAACTTTGCTCATATATACTAATTTTTATTCAATAATTTTAACACAATTATAAGTACATACCTATATTATAATATATCAGCCAGTGTCATATATTTAAATTATAGAAATGTACAAGTTTAACTATAGCGTTCATTAAAATTTACATTTTTTTAAATGAACTGTTTTTTTTCTTTAGCCTAACTGCTACCCGATATTTATCTAATTGGTCATATACTTTGACAGTTTGTCGCAGAAAAATCAAGATATAATTATTTGGTATTTCTAGGGTTTTAAAATTTTATGTCAAAAATTCCCTCCATTTTCTAGTGATTGAATCGATCATATTTATAATTTTAGCATAAATAGTTGATTATAATTTTTTTAAATGTAAGTACAAAATATAACTAAGCACAAATATTTCATATGTGAATTTTGATATATATATTAAGTATAGGTTAATTTCCAATTTTAAAGTGGAATTGCAATGACTAAAAAATATGCTTAGATATTTCTACTGAAGAGTACCTATTCACATTTTACCAAGTAGTTGTGTATTTTTTTTATATCAGAATCATTGTGTGAATTACCACAAAACTATTAGGGGTTATCTAAGTGTGTGTTCATTTATGTGTGTATAACTGTAGTGTGTGTGTGTGTGTGTATTCATTTCTATTATTTCATAATTATATTATCTGTGTACATTATTTTTATATGGGTCGAGATAAACATGCTTGGTTAAGTCATTTTCGCTGTCATATTTGTAGCTTGAAATACTACATTTAAAACAACTCATCTGAGTTTAAACCATACTTGTCTGATTTCGTAATAATTATGTGTCCACAGATAAAGAAACTTGCTTTTTGGTATATTTTGTTTGAAATAAGAACTAAATGACTCTCAAGTTTGACATATCTTGACCTGATATCGCGACGCTTTAAAATATTTGTTACCTTCACTATGAAATTTATGTTATATGTAAGGTTATGGAACTTAAATATATAAAAATCCCTTCCCTAATCCTGTCGTCCTTAGCATGAAGACCGTGTCGTTAAAGGTAATTTTTTTAATTTAAAATTAACTCCACAACTACAAATCAATCTGATTTAAACACCTTTGAAATTAAATTAGTCACTGTTTTTTTCAATCTTTGCACTATCTAACCAATTTTCCTCTCGCCTTACTTTTTTTCGGTTTAGTGAGATACCGCAAAAAGCAAGTTAGTTGTTGACAGTTCTTTTTACGAAAGTAAGAAAGGGAAATTAAACCGCATTAGAGGAATTAAATATTTTCAAATATATTATACACATTAATATATCTGATTTAGGTATTTCGTAGAAGGAACTGAAATTTTCGATTGCATGGGGAATTACATGTGGCATATTGATCTAACAATCCTAAAATGACGACTGGGTAGTCAAATATTATCTAATTGTGTGTCATAAATTACAAGTTTTTTTTTCTTATTTTTAGCTTCAGATCCAAACGCGTGGCGCCTCGGACGGATCGAAGAAACTGATCATGAAACGCCCGTTTGAGGGCGAGCTCTGCACCTGGCGGTCCGGCCGCGGAAGCGCGACGGCCGCTAGTGCGGGCCAAGTGATGGAATATTCCTGAAATGGAACTATAGCTTCGATTGTTCTAGAACATTCGGACAGCTTGATTGAAATGCTTGAAGGAATGTAAGAATTAGAAGGATTTGTTTAAACATTGAATTTTATTATCTGAATTAAGCTGTGGACAATAAAATTTAGCTAAAGCAATTCCAATAGTTATTGAATCTAGTAAGAAATATAGACGCTAAAAGCGCGTGTTTAAAACAACGCGTTAATTTGATTTGATTATTACCATAATGTTCTGTTATTACAGGCTTAATTTAGATAATATACTCAATGTTGTGGACTGGATTGATTAGTAATATTCCTGTAGAACAAACAAAAGGCTAGTGTTTATCGAGTTTAGTCCGCTCGCAAAGCATTGTGAAATTCTCTCATAATTAAACAATAAAAAACGCACATTAAAATTTGTGTATATTCGCAACATTCACGGAAGATAGTGCGCTGCGGCTCGGCGCGACTGTGTGTTGTTACCTTAAAAATAATATACTGGCAAGTTTGTAATACATTTGCAATGCTTGATATTTAAACGGCGCAGGATCATAGCAAATATATTATAATCTATGTTTAATACCGTATGAGAGAAGTCAATACGGTTCGGATACACGAATTAAAAACATTATTTTGTATATATAATATTTGTGTAGATAGAGATAATTGATATTAGACGTTTATAAATTGACGTGACTTTGCTAAAAGAATATTATTATTTTTTTCAAAATGGCGGACCGGGGTATTCCATAGCATCAACGTGAGCTTGAAAACATAGACAATATTTATTGACTTTTATTCAAAAATGAAACACACATATTTTTGCTATGGCGTAACACGAATTTATATTTTTATAAATATATGTCTTGAAGCTTTGTCGAATGACGAGTTATTATTTAACGATAATAACGAATTGATGTTAATAATATTGTAGAAATAAAATTATTTTTCACGATTTTGTCAAAGTTAATGAGTGAATTTTAAATTTAACTTTAAAGATAACTGTCGTAGGAATGGAATGGATTGAGTATTGGTTGATTGATATGGCAAGTTGCATGCTACATGGTACGGGACTGGATATTTTTTATATTTTTGGAAGACAAATAAGAAGACGATCGTAAAAAAAAGTTATACTTACAATTTCTGAACAATAGTTTAGGGAGATGCAACTATCTCATTTATATTTACTAAATGACGTACCTATTCGGCTACATTTTTAAAATCGTATTTTTTTTACATATTTATATGTTTAAGTATTTCTGTGTAATAGTTTCATTGACTGACACCAATAAAACAAGCATATAATTTGCTTATTTTGAGGTTAAATCAAGTTGTGTAAGTTGTCAAGGGATACTTATTTTATTTGTACGGAACAATTTTTTGATCTGTGATTTCGGTTTTTTGTTATTTTACGCTTTAGCAAAGTCACTGAAAGGTTCATGTAAATTCATTCTTATACACTATATATGTACAAAAGGATGATAAAGAAATGAAATACATATTTAGATATATTGCTAATAAATAGACATACCATAACAAATTAAGTTCGAATGCATTAAATTGTGGCATAATATAGAATTTTATTTATTCTTCTTTTATAAGCTTTAGCTATTTGCATACATAGGTAATAAAAAAAATGTAATACCAGAGGCCCAATTTCTTAACATAATCATTACAACTATTTAGTCGATTGTCACATATTGGTGGTAATATTGTTGCGCACTTGCAGAACTAATTTTAAGTTATCGCTATCTTCTTTCAACGAAGGTAATAGAAAGAAACAAAACACCTTTAGTACTGTCAGATTAGTCTGTACACGATATTTCTACAGACGTTTAATCCAGACTAATCTGACATGTCTAAGATGTTCCATCTCTTTTTTTTATTCCTTTAAGAAAGATAGCCTGCAACTAAAATAAGTTAAGTTTGTAAACAGCAGAATCACCACCAATGTTATCAATTTGCTTGTAGGATACTTATGTTTTGTTAGATATAATTATTAATCAAATACAAAATTTTCCAAAATTTAAATGTGGTTGTAATAATTCAATGGTCCTGTGTTTATTCAGAAGAACAAGGTTTTACTCTTAAAATTTTAATGTCAGTGACAAATCGACTTTTTTTTAATTTCTCTCAAAAATGTAAGGAAATAATTTTTTTCGTAAAAAAGTTTTTTTGGAGTTACAAAAATTCTATTACAGCTTGGATCTTAAACAAAGCATAACTACAGGAAGTCTTGGGTGTATGTGTTTGGTAGAGAGAACCATGTGTCTTGGTAGAGAGAATATGTGCATTTAGTTAAGTTAGAAAAGTATTTGTTTTCGTTGTATTTTTATATGAGTTATAATTAAGACTGCCAATCTCATAATAATAATACATATAAAAAAATTGGGCTTAAATTTTGATTTTGTTTATGAGTCAAAACTATGACTGTCAATCTCATAATTTATATTATTATTATAATATGTTGATACTATGTAAATACATTACTAATTTGCACACTATGTGGAGTTTAATCCAATTTGAAAGATAAGGACGACTTACATCTCAATTTATAGTCGCAGTATAATTGTATTATATCAAAAACCATATCTACAGCAACACATAGTCTGGTCTGCTAGTGCATAATAAAATATAGTGTTCATTCATCTTATTTACTTTTGAATTTAAAATAATGTTTTTTATTGTTAGTATTAAAATAAAAAAAATTAATAAAAAAAGATCCAATAAAATTATTTTAGTTAAATAAGAAAAAACATTACTTAAGACGTACAATATTAACATCCCTAGCAGAAAAATCATAATATGTTGTAATATAGGCTCTATACTCTATACTTACATTGCGTTTTAAAAGCATTCCCTGTGCGTTTTTCGTTTAGATTTTATTTCATGCTAGAAATTGGTAATAATTTTTATATAGTTGTGTTACCTAGTAAAATTAACCAGAGTGTACTTGTTAGAATGCAAACAATTATTATTTATTGTTTCAGAAACTAGTAGTTTATACAAAGAAATCTAAATATTAATTGATAGGTGACCGTAAATATAGTTTCGTAAACAATATTTTGAATTTTAAATAAAAACATTCCACAGAGTATGACCAATGTTTTCTTTTTTTTGAAAACATATTCGAAAACATAAAATGTGAATATTGGATCTCAAATTTTTAGGTATAAAGTTAATAAAAGCTATAAGCTATAGTTTTAATTTTTGAAATAAAGTTATTGTTTAATTGCTCCTTATATGGAAAACAGTAATTTTTCATACAAAATTGATAAATACGTCATGACGACAATAATGTAAAATAACATTAATGTATCCCAGTAATGGCTTGCTATTAAAAACAGCCTTTAATTTTGAATTTTTTAAATCTTTTATTCTAAAGGCCAAGACCATAAAAAACACAAACCTACAACCTAAATAATGCAGTGTAACAGCCCCACAATTTGAGCTTTAAATTTATTTAAAAAATAGGAAGTGTTTAGAATTTAATGTTTGGTCATTTTTGTTTTTTTAATATTTTTTAGGAAAAGTAAGGAATTTAATATCTATTTATATATACCCAAAGGGGTATTATAAAAAATCGGGAATTTTGTTCTAGACTTTCGTGCAAAGTAAGAAATATTATTTTTTATTTGTTTCATGGCTGCTACTGATTGATTGCTTTTTTCTACCCTGTAAATCTAAAATTAAATTGAAGAGGCGCAAGTTATTTATAAACGACTTAGACAAAAGGAGGTGGTTATATGTTCAACTGCTATATTTTTCGATGTATGTTTAACAATTTCTCTGTAATTTCTAAACCAATTTTTTTTGAAAGAGCGTACTTTCTAGGTTAGTCCCATTGCCATCAAGTCTGGATCTGATTTTGAAATCGTAGTAATAATTTAAATTATTAATAATTTTTGTCTACACAGATGGTTCAGTTAATGAAATCCAAGTCAGTTTTCTACAGTTTTACTCAGCCTAAATTATTTCATTTATTTTTTCTTATTTATCTGTAATATGATAAATGATTTTGTTAACAATAAATTTGTTTTCAATTGTAATTATTGTACATACATTTAATTATAACAAGTCAATAATATAAGGAATCTATAGAAAAGTTTTATTATTAGATCTTAAAAATCTTCATAGAATGTTTATATTTTAAACAATTTAAATGAGAAGTTCATTGAAGATACATAAACACCTTGTGCCCCTTGAAATTTAATTTTACTCAATAAGTAGCAAAATATAAACTTTCTCTTGCGACAATTTTGTATTTGAACAATTCGTACTTAAGCGCACTGCCATTGTAAAATAAATTGATGTTAGTCAGTTTCACAATGTAAAGTATATTTCAGTAACAGGTGTGCAGTCTTAGTTATGCAGATGCAACAGACTAAAATAATGGTAATATTATTATAGTTCCCCATCAAACATGATATGTAGTATGTACATGTCCCATAAGTTAATTATTTTTGATTGATTACATTAAAAAAGCAAGTTTCAGGCAGGAATGGAAGTAGTTTATGCTCGTGGTATTTTGGGATAGAATTCATTAAATTTTTTTGTAAATTGCGTGAATTATTATATTTGTTGATATTGAAAAAACTTTGAAGACGCATTTCCAATCAGGTAAAGCTACGGCAAGGGCTATTTAATTTTTAAATCTTGTTTTTTAGTAGACTTGAATGGCATAGAATCCATAAATCCTTGTGTTCTTATGTTAGTGCACTAATATGTTATTCTTTTTGAAATGCCCAGTGATAATAAGTTATTTAATTTAGAAGAAAACAATGTTATAAACACAATAAGGAAGGAAGGAAAAGGAACTTGTGAGATTGTGGCATGGAAATAACATTGTAAAATTCAACTCTCCAAATGTAAGGGATGGTTCTGTTTATTAATAGTTTTAAAACATTATGGTATCAATCTTATTGATATATCAATATCAAATTTTTTGCTACTCATTTGTTTGTTTTCATGAAACATTAGTCACAAGTTATTAAAACATAAATAATTAAAAAGTATTGAATGTTTTTTTTTTCATTTATAGAGTGATAATCTTACACAAGAAAATATTGGTAGAAACAGAATTTATATTAATGCACAAGTTTATATAATTGTTTTTTTGGTGAGCATAATATGAATATCAGAATGAATAATTTAACTCACTTGTTTTGAAAATTGTATTCACTTCTTACTCAATAAAATGTAGGATATCCAGAATGTTAAAAAAATATGAAAATGTGTTCTTTATCATTTGCTTGCATAGTCTAGAGCCTGAGGTGCTTACTTTATCACCTTTATGCTATATTATGTAGTGAAGTACTTATGTAACATATTTATTTATTTATAATTTATGCAAGATAGTGCACAAAAGGAGATTTAATTTATGGTATTCCCTACCCATCACCCTAACTTCATTTAAGAAATACTTTATATTTGACTTACTTTCGGCTGCACTCAAAAACATCAATTTTCTTTTTATCAGTCATTAAGTCAACATTTTCTATCGAAAATTATGACATAATGATATATTAAATGTTAATTAACATTTGTGTGGCTGTTAATCTCTTAATTTAAATTTAACAAAACAAAACTATAGTTCTTTCAAAAAAAAAAGATTAAAAAGTCCCATTTAAAGTTACATGAATTCATTTATCTAACTAGTTAATAATGTAGCTTCAAGGTATAATGGTAAGGTCTCTGGGCTTTGAAATGTTGATTTAAGTCATAAAGTCAGACTGAACCAAGCAAACTTAAAACTGTATTTAGTTCCTAAAATGATCAATAAGAGTATATTTCACTTAGGATTTCTTTAAAATATGGAAGCTAGATGAGAATAATTTAGATGCAAATTAAAAAAATTATATATACTTACAGCAATCTGTATTTAACAAGCTTGTTACTCAATACTATTAATACTGCCATTACATTGGCACAAAATCAAAATTGAATTTTTAAACATACTGTTCTCTAGGTTCATACTGATAAGCGCCTTGTGAAATTGCCATTTGTGAAATAATTGTTTTTAGTGTGGTTGATTATCATTATGTTGACATATATAGAAATGTAAAAAATAAAATAATGAATTGTGTATTCAGTTGTTTTATTAAACAGATTTAGTATTGCAAAATTCTGAGTTAAACAATAAATAGCATCTTTATATTGTAAATAGTAAAAAGTAATTTTGTGATAAATAAATCAGACAGTTTGTAATATCAGCTATCGTCAAAGGTCATTCTGGCTACTCCATGGTTTTTAATATACCTTCTATATTGCTTGTATTTGTTATTTTCTGCAAGTGCTTTCTTCGTTTCTTCATCCTTAAGTTCTTTCCAAACTACGAATTTTTCTTTGATCCACAATTCTTCATCTAGAAATTCTTGCCTTTCCTCATCCTCTAAAGCATTGAATTGATGTTGACCGAGGCCCATGTATTTTCTAATTAAATATAACTTCTCTTCTTCTCCATATGGCTGTTTTAATATTGTGAATTTCCACAACCATCGCAAATACCAATACACATAACAAGCTATTGTGTATGGTAGTATTATAATCTGAATCCAAAGTATATCAACAATTTCTGGCTTTGCATAAGCACCTTTTATATCCATGTTTTCTTCTATAACTCTCCTGATAATTCTATCTTGTTCTTCTTTCTGTTCGCTTTTACTTTTTCTATTGCCTTTTTTTGTTTGTGACTCTTTAATTTCTGTTTTTGCGATTTCTAATGCACGATTACGATATTTAGGTACTGTCATGAAGTATTTAATAGCTGTGTCGTATTTAGACCATGCACTATAATATTGAATTATGGATATTATAGAAATAGTTACCGCTAAAACAATTCGCACATCAACTTTCGGCGCCATGCGACGCCTGTAGTATCTGTAGTAGTGGGCATAGTATTCTTGGGGATTGTCCAACATGTAGTCATAGTCGGAGCGAGCTTCATCATCTCGTAAAATTTCGTATGCAGTTGCGATCTCCTTGAATTTTTCTTCAGCATCTTTTTTTTCTTTTTCACCTCTGTGTAAATCTGGATGAAATTTTTTCGCCAATTGCCGGTACGATTTGCCAATTTCATTTTTCGTGGCTTCTCTCGTTACTTGAAGAACTTCATAACAATTTTCCTTGCCGCAGTAAATACCTTCGAGTAAGTGATCGGCAGCGAATACACCAACTATTTGACATACTAACGTGAAGTAAATTAAACTTTTAAGACGAAGTAACATTATTATTCTTTAACATGCTTTAACTAATTAAATGTGGAAATATGACTAGGAGAGAGAAAATAATATAAATGTAGGCTGAACTACATAAAATTAAATCATAGAATAAAATTGTACAGCTGGCTTCGATGACGGACAGTCACTGATTTACTAAGTTGTCACTGTCAAAACTCAAATGTCAGTGTCGTAACCGTTGTCTTCTGTCAATGTCAAGGCCAACAGAATATTTTTATAGGCCAACGCATCTAGTGTCTTTTCTTCTTCTTTTTTATCTTTACCCACATTACCAATTTTTTCGGTCTAATGTTTTTTAACTCAGGAAACTCAATATTCCTGATATTTTATGTAATATTATTATAAATATATATAAATAAGATCTATTGTTATGGACTCTCCAGGTGATGCACAGACTCACTACAGACTTTCTTGGTAAGGCCTTCCACAAGGATCAGTACTCAGTCCATTGCTCTTTAATATATTTTTTTATAACATTGGAAGGTAAATAAGCACATGGATTTCCTGATGGTAAGAAATTCTCGCCGCCTAGAGAGACCAAAGGTGGTAATGGTGCGTTGCCAACCAGAGGCCGGGATGTTAGGCCTCGAGCAAAAGAAAGTTTACCGGCTACCTTACCCTCCGAACCGGAACACATCATGACGTTATGGCGGCAGGAATAGGTAAGGTGGTGGTACCAATCCGGGTGAGTCGCTGCGAAACTCTACCACCTAGTCAGATGTCACGGTGCTAGTGACGGCAAGCCTATTCTCGCCTTTTACGAGCTGCCTGGCACAGGAAGGCAGATGGTCTAATTAATTATAAATAGCCCTTTTAAGGGGCCATGTATGCTAAAATACGTCAGCAATATACTGTTTTTTTCATACAAAGAAACTATGGATCTTGGCGACAAAAATACACAAGATTAACATTATGCTTTATAAGACTAGTTTTTCCAAAACACGATTCATCTCACTTTGCTCGATAGAAAAAAATCAAAAAGTTAACCCTTTTTTGAAAGCAAAACCCAACTGTCTACTTCAATTATGAAAATATCGACACTAGATTTAACATAAAATAGATAAGTATTATACATATAAGATAACTGTTTCAGTTTTTATATTTTTTTTTTCAAATTACTTTTATAGTGTCAAAAATAGTGATTTGGCGCTTAAGACATTTACTTTAGAGCGCAATATTTCACAGTAATCATGGAACGGGGGAGTGCGCTGATTGGCTCTTCTGGCTGACTAAGTACGGGGCCTTAATTAATAATTTATAGTTATGATATTGAAATTGCCTTACAAAATAACATTAACTCACTCCAATATGCGGACGATCTATTAGTCTATGTCTCAAGAAAATCCTTAGAAGAAAACACTAAGTTATTATCTTCACTCTGCACTCAATTCGCCTAATATTTCGATGAACAATAATGGTCTCGAATTATCTCCAGCTAAAATCAATGTTGTAGTGTTCACAAAAACTCGAAGTTCAATCAAAGACACATACAATGGTTTGAATATACCAGTTACAAATCAAACTAAATTTCTTGGAGTTGTTTTAGACACTAGGCTCTCAGGTGTACCCCAATGTGAATATATAGTTGAAGGTGTAAAAAATTATTAAACATGCTCAGATGTATTTCTGGAATATAGTGGGGATCCCATCCCATATCACTCAGGCTGTTATATAATGCTGTAATGTGAACTGAAACTGAAACTGAAGTGGTCTTTCCAGAGAGAAGGTCGTCAAAATTAAGTTAAATTATACATTAGAACATGGCCAATTAATCAATTATACATTTTGCCGTCCTATCGAGAGTAAAAATAGTCGCAGTTTTTTGTTGTTTTTAAATTTCGTTTACATGTTGGTTTAATACTCATTATCAACATCACTGATGGACATAGGCCTCCCCCAAACAGCGCCACAAGTCACGGTCACCTGCCGCTTGTATCCAGCGACTCTCCGCGACTTTGACCAGATCATCAGTACACCGAGTGGGAGGTCGTCCAACACTACGTCCTTCGGTGTGGAGCCGCCACTCAAGAACCTTTCTTTCCCAGCGGTTGTCGGTTCTGTGAGCAATGTGGCCTGCCCATTGCCACTTCAGCCTGCTGACTTTCTGGACTATGTCGGTTATTCTAGTTCTCTTGCGGATCACCGAATTGCGGATCATATCAAGCAGAGAAACACTGAGCATAGCTTTCTCCATAGTACGCTGAGCGACTCTGAGCTTATTTAAGAGGCCAACATTTAACGGCCAGGTTTCAGTTCCATATGTCATCACCGGTAACACACACCTGTCGAAGACTTTCAACTTTAGGCTCTGCGGGAATTTGGACAAGAAGATACCTTTTAACTTCCTGAACGCTGCCCACCCCAGATATATTCAGCGATCGACCTCTTTCTTGAAGTTGGATTTACCTAACTGAACAGTTTTACCTAGGTATACATATTGATCAACAAATTCAAGAATTGAGCTCCCAGTTTAATACTCAAAGACATATTTTTATATTAGTGGAAGCAGAGGTGGCACAAGGCGTGGACGATGTGGGCCACAGCTCACGGCCCCGCGGTCTAAAGGGCCTCGGACCACGGATATTTGTGTTTTTCTCAAAAGTATTAGATAATTTTATATCAAGGAATGTAGTAGATACCCATATCAGATGTTCAGCGTCATGGTACAATTCAAAACGGCCCTTTCTAACAATAAAATGAAGATTATCCCAAAAACGATAACCATAGGCAGTTTCAAATTTTTATTACTCTAAAATAATTATTACTCTTAATTTTTTCTAATACTAAAACCAAAGTGACCGTTTTTCCATATAGACGTTTTGGCAATTCACAAAGTCAGATGGTACACGGAGAATGCTGTAACTGAAAACATTTAAGCAAAAAAAGTAAGCAAACACAAAGAGATGAGAATATCAAACACGATAACACATATTGTATTTATATTCCAACCATTAGCTAGTCAGATGTCACGGTATTAGCGATGGTAGGCTTATGCTCGCCTTTAACGAGATTCTTGGCAGTAAGGCAGATTGTTTATCTTGCAAAGGAGCCCCTGATCAACACGTGAAAATAAGTCAAATTTGAAGAGTATAAAGTAAAATTGATCAATTTTAGAGGCATTTTCTCCAATTTTGTGTAGTTAACGTGCAAAAGTGAAGAATTCAAATTAAATGAATGTAGTTTGTGAAATAGTAAAATATGTAATAAATTAAAATAATAAATAAGAGTCTATTCTATAATAAAATGAATATTAGTAGAGTAAAAACTATTATTAAAATAGTGTGTAATAGACCACCGTTTTTCCCAAAACCATTCCAAGACCCTGGCATGTCTTTATAAGAAAACATAGAACTCGTTTTGAACAATATAAGCCCGATTTTACTAAATCGGGTAATTTTAGAAATTTAAACGTGGTT
>NJDC01006366.1:25848-46258 GCA_002245475.1 Calephelis virginiensis
GACGTGCACGCTTCTGGCCAACACCAACAGTACAGTGTTACTGGGTTCTTTAAGAAACTAGTAGATAAGAAAGGAGTTACCGCTGTATTGAAACCAAAAAGGATAGTAGCTTCAAAGGGCTCAGCTTAGCTTAAGCAGGTGCATGCCATAGTAGCTGCTGTGTGAGGCACTGTAGTCACCGATGAATTGGCAGCGTATGTGAATGAAAATGATATCGCAGAATATAGCCTGGAATGGTATTGTATAATATGTTGCGATTTATATTCAAATTCAGAACCATGAGAGCAATGGATTGAATGAATTGTGTGTAAGAATTGGGCACATTTTAAAATACTTAAAATCTGGAGAAGTTTATTCCTATGTTTATCTTTGAATATTTGAATAATTGTATAATACTGATTTAGATAAATATTAAAAAGCAAAGCACTAAATAGAAAATTGATCTCAATAAAGATGTTTGTATTAAACTGAATGGAAAAACTTAAATTAGAAATGCTAGAATTATTAGATTTTTTATTTAATTTTTTTTTAAATAAATATGACAAATTTGAGTTAGTCAAAGTTGGTTTATATTTGAAACCTTTACAACAGCCTTAAACCTATTAGTAAGGTTGGATTTCAGTGCCTTTTAGAAATGTTTTTTTTTGTTAAATCTTTTAAGTTATTGAAAGTGCGTTAAAATCTTTAGGATTTTGTACACTTTTCTGATAAAAGCTGTCAACAGTTACGTGTGCTTTATTAACTTTATACATACCTATCCCATTAATATGGTATATTTTATGCCAGAAGTTGACAGTGGAACAACTTGCCTCAAAGAAGGAACAACCAGCCCCTTCGTGGGGCGACTTGTTCCTTGTTGACTTTCTACAGAAAAATATCTTGTCCGTTATTACATTAGGTTTATTTATTATTTTAACTATTCAACTTGAAACTAGAATAATTTCTGTATCTACTTATAAAGGAATCTGTCCATTTCAGTAATATTGTACCCTACTCTAAAATCGGAACTTCGAATCCCGTTCTCCCTTATATCACCTTCAGTGCTAAAACAACGAAGATATTCCATGCCGTGAAGCACTTTGTCACGTATCAAACAACTTTAAATATTCTACGTAGGTATACTAAACAGAGAAGGTCATTCCAGCGAGATGGTCGAAATACCGTGCGTTTGGCAAAACAATACCCGTTTAAGGGGTCAAACGAGTTCAGACAAGAGTATGTTGATGGAAACAACCCTTAGTCGATCTCAGCAGGTACTATTGGAAAGCGTTTGGTAGAAGCGAAGTTGAACGGAAGGACAGTAAGAAAGGTATCCATGTCGAAACGCTGTAGTGCCATAGGCAAGCCCAGCTTGCATTTGCTAGGAAGTATGAAAACTGAACAGTAAGACAGTGGAAAAATGTTCTTTCCTCTGACGACACACAATTTAACAGAGTATGTAACGATGGAAAAGATATGGTTGACGCCCTCTGACCTCCCAAGTCCCCGACACTTTCGACATTACACCGTGCTGGCGGACATTTGAGCGTGCTTCTCTGGTCACGGTTTTGGACCTACTAGACTAAACAACAATATAGGACATTGTATATATAAATAAAATAAATAATAAATGGATATTGTGTGGTAGGACGACTTTAAGTGAATTTAAAAATATGAAGCGGCTGAAGTTTAAAATACCATTCGCCGCCTTAAATAACATCAGTGTCCCTCAATTTTTTGGTAGGTGCTTTAGAAAAAATTGAGGGACACTGGCGTTATTTAAGACTCTAGGCTTCCAGTGTCGCCAGGGGAGCGTTTTCGCCCACTTTGAAAAACACTTTTTTAAAGCTTGACAAGGATTAACATACGTCAGTATAGTAAAAGGTAGTAAAATAAAACGTGCACACAATATGTTAAAAAATGTATTGATATATATTTATATAACAATTGAAACCTGGCCAAAGGCCGTCACACTCCGTTCCTAAGTCTAACTTACTGTTACAATGTGAAACCAATCACGCTTTGTACTACACGCACAATCACAAGTTCATGATATTTGGTACGGAGGTGAGCTCTGGGATCTTCGCGAACGTCTGCGGCACGGTCACTCACATTTCCATAAGTACACTTGAATAAATTATTCAGACTTACACTTCAGAGTATGTTTATTGTCAAAAACCTAACTTTTTATTACCTTTAATAAATTTAAAACTAAAATTTACAAACGTTCTGTTTTTAAGAGAGTATGAAGTACTGCGACCAATTTAATTTTTCTTTGTAACTGCATACAATAACAATACGGTGTAAGTAACGGCAGTAAATGTTAACGACTGATCAAGTGGATATTTTGTGTGTTCGACTTTTAGAATAATGTTGTTTTTAATATTATATATTTTACACAATGACTAATAATTTCAGGAGTACTAAAATGAAAAATATCTTTACAAAAATTATAGTATTTCTTATATAATATGAGAATTTTGCGATTGCGCCGACCATGGTTATCTTACTGACTACACTTCACCCAGACTATACAGCCCACTATGGAACATCCCCCGTCACCCACGTTACTTGTTCTGGGCCATACTAATTTACACCTACAAATATTAATGTTAGTGTCCCAGAGCTCAATACATTAAGCACATAACACACGAGCCGTGGACGTCCAGACGAGAAAGGTTGATGTGGAGCCGCACGAGACAACGCACCACATACCGGTGTGTGTGCCCCCTTACATTCTATGTATCTGCTAATAACGCCCACTTATCATATAGTCAAATTAAAATTGATATACAATTTTAACTAGGACAAATCATGGTATCCGTTTTTTATGTAGATATTAGTCGTTTAGTTTATTTTGTAACGAGTCACCTAATTAAACATGTGACCTTGTGAATTATTAAAAAGAATTAGAAATAACAAGTGTCAGAGCACCTCGAGTGCAATCTCGCAACATTTTTTTTTATTTCCGTTGACATTTTGCGAAGCTGTTACGTCATAACGGGTCAAACCGCTTCGCTCGCAACGCCACTGCCACTTCGGTGCCCATTGCACCGAAAGCTTCGGCGGAAGTAGGTGGGGAGTGAACACCCGTAACATCGCTGATCCAATTTTTAAAATATAACAGAAATGTAACGAAAACGGCGCGGGCTCCACACTAATCACCAAAAGCTAAATATACCTAAATTACCGATAAGCCTACCTGCCGAGTCAGCGAGGGCAGGCGGGCACGTGTCCAGCCTAATAATGTCTTTAATTCTAAATACCACACTAATATTATTGCAACCTTAATCTTAAGTTCCACCTGCGCAGGCGCAGCTGCGGTGGGCCGGTACTGACAAATCAAATAAGATTACTAGAACCCTGTTCGATTGTACTGCCGTCAAGCCTCCCCCCCCCTCACAGCTACGGCCGCCCTCCCCGCCTGCCGTCGTCTCGCTTGCGAATACAACACATATGAGTACAGACGTAAGTTTTTGCATATGTCACAGTCTTTGCACGATATTAACGATGCACTAGTTGCACATCTATTACCCTTACCCTACCCTCGGTTCGGGCGAACGGTATATCATACGAAATATTTTAATATATAATTACAATTACTCGATATATCCTCACCTCAAAATTGTTCGACGAGGTCGAGAGAGACGGGGTGATCATCAATTTAATGTTTTTGATGTTTGTTCTATACATTTAATTAATGTTTGGGTTGAATCCATCTCGAGTAGGAGAGTGACCAGTAACATATCAAGAAAAATTGGCACAATATGTATAAATTAAATGTTTTTGCTTTTTAGTTACGCGATAAAAAAAATATAACAATATATAAAATTGCTTGCAACACGTATTTCAAATAAAAATTTGGTTACCGTCGCAACCACTCCCTAATCTAAACATGATAAACGGAATCAAATATTTGTTTTTGAAAACCACTACGATATTGCACTAAAATGGCACGTTCCATTGCACGAATTTGAGAAATATTGGACTGCAATAATGTTGGTCTTTGGACGGCGACTGGAGCGTTCCGGCCGCCTCGCGTCCGTCGGCCCTCCCCCCACCGCCACAGGTATGGCATTTTAAATTTAAGAAATCGGTATACATAATATAATGGCTATTAAAATAAATACACGTTAATCAAGTGATTTGTTTTAGTATTTTGCAATAAACCCTGAACCGGTAATGTCGGATCGAGCCGCAACAGTCAGTATAATTAGTTTCCCGGATACGTTTTAAACTCGATTACGATTGTCCAAGTGTACATTTGCGATGACTTGGCCAAATGAAATTGCCAATATTTGGGGTACTGGTAACCGTTAACATATATTATAATTTTCATACGGAGCTCCCGCTACCGGCGCTCGTGCCCACAGAACCTCTTCGCTCTGTGTTTCGACAGTTACATCTCCGATCCGAATCCAAACAATTGGGTAGTTTGTACGAACATGTGGAGATTTTCTATTTGATTTAATTTTAATTGTGATTGTCCTGTCAAACAAATCTTAATTTACGCAGTTGCGAAGCGTGGCCTTAAACAACCTTCAAGAGTCAAAATAAATAGGATCCTTTATTCCCGGCAGCATCTCACACTACTATTTTTTATTTGTTGAATTACAAAAATAGCGAGAACCTACGACCAAACAGCGACCCTGAGGACAATCCCGAGTGTAGTATGTCACGGAACGCGCCCGCACGACGTTCGTTTAAACGTATATTTGCGAAAAAACCGACTTTGATTTCACAGTGGGTACTCTTGGTACACAAAAATAAAGTACTTTCTTTGGTTTCCCTGAGATTCCGTCATCAGATCCAGACTTGGTGACAACGGTGGTCTCTCGAAAGAACGCTCTTTCAAATAAAAAAAGATTTTAGAAAATCGGTTGAGAAATGACAGAGAAATCGATCAACATACATAAAAAAGATATACGCGTCGAACTTAAAACCTCCTATTTCCGTTTTAAAAGTGGTAAAGCAGTGGCTACATGCAGCTTTGTGTGGTCGGGTCGGGTGTCGACATGTGGCCGCTCGCGTGTCGTCGGTGGTGGCCGGTGGTAGCCGGTGGCAGCCGGTGGTCGGTACACCACCACCACCACCACCACCAGTCCCCACGCGCCCACTGCTGGCCCACTGGGAGCTGAGACGTTGTATACTTGTCACGTGTGAAACACCACTAAGATCATTACGATATTTTCTGTAAAACATACTTTCGCTGTAAACTGATTATGAAGTAGTTGGGCGCGCAATACACGCCTCGAGCCGTTCACTCTGGACAAATGCGAGGGAATAATATTTCTCCAGCTGTAACTGTCACAAACATTTTGCTAATTTGACGACAAATTTAACTTTATGGCCGAGACAAAATCAAATTAGAACAAAGTGGTTGTCAAAAAAGTGGTTATTCTTATCAACCACGGAGACTTGACGTTTCACAGTAATGCTATTATCATCAAATTGTTGTTATGGTTTTCTGAATATTGAAAGATAAATTCTATGAAATGGACAATATTTTAAACAACTTAACGATTATGGGACCGGCCAGTAAAACGGATCACCTTATCTTGTATGAGGTCGAACGTTGATCACTAATTTAAAGTTTCAGAAGCTGTGGCTTCATGTTTCAATTACTATTTGTATTTAATGGATGTTAAATTATACTAATGCTATTGCCATAGGGTAAACTATTATCCAAGTAAATAGTAAACAAGAGGCACGGATTTGGTCTTCCATGTCGTAGACTACGCCAGGAGCGCACTGCACTGCTAACGTACAAGAGTTGGTGCGCTGATGTCCCGGTGCTGGCGGCTGAGGGTCCGCTGCGGCTCAACTATTCCTGGATTCGTTTCGTAACAACTCGGCCAGCTCTTCGACTTCTCATCCTACAAACGTTACAAACTAAATATTTTGCTAATTTTATCAATATCAAAGAACTTGGTAAATATATTTTTTGGGTTGCGGACCGATAAATTAAAAACAAAATAATAGTAATCTCTAGTCAGCTCTGTACTTGTAAGCGTGTAGGTACATGGATGGTACATCATTAGGATACGGTTACAATTGTATGTACATGTTTATAGTTATGATGGTACATAGCAGAATCATTTTTAACATATAAAAATTAATTGCTAAATGTATTGCACATAACTTCCGAACGACTGAACCGAATTGGATAGTTCTTCTTTTGTTGTGTTAGTTACTGTCAGAAGAAGATTCTTATGAAGAGAGAAACCGGGAAAATTCTAGGGAAAATGGGAAAAACAATACTTTATTTTTGTCATACAAACTGAACGGGTGCAACGAAGTTCGCCGTAACAGCTAATTTTTAACATAAATATGAAACTTAGCACAATTTGACAAAATTTAAACACCGGTTTAACATATTTATTATTGTCTTATTCGCGACATTAGCTTACAAAAAAATCCAGCCAGATATTTTTCGGACGTCCGAATGCTCAAGGTCACGTCCACGACTTATGTCCGATAAACTATCGCAATAGCTATATATATATATATAGCGCAATAAATATATAGCAAAGGCTGAGTGTACTTTCATTATTTAGATACACTGTCAGCCGCATCCGATAGTTTGTTTCTCTGTTACGCTCAAGTTTGTTAATTGGTTCCTGACTGAGTCGTGTGTTACCGTGTTAGCAGGCGGAGCGCGGGCCGTAGAGCGTGGGGTGGTAGTGTGTTACCGTGTTAGCAGGCGGGGCGCGGGCCGTAGAGTGTGGGGTGGTAGTGTGTTACCGTGTTAGCAGGCGGGGCGCGGGCTGTAGTGTGGGGTGGTAGTGTGTTACCGTGTTAGCAGGCGGGGCGCGGGCCGTAGAGTGTGGGGTGGTAGTGTGTTACCGTGTTAGCAGGCGGGGCGCGGGCCGTAGAGTGTGGGGGGGTAGTGTGTTACCGTGTTAGCAGATGGGGCGCGGGCCGTAGATTGTGGGGTGGTAGTGTGTTGCCGTGTTAGCAGACGGGGCTCGGGCCGTAGAGTGTGGGGTGGTAGTGTGTTACCGTGTTAGCATGCGGAGCGCGGGCCGTAGAGTGTGGGGTGGTAGTGTGTTACCGTGTTAGCATGCGGGGCGCGGGCCGTAGAGTGTGGGATGGTAGTGTGTTACCGTGTTAGCAGGCGGGGCGCGGGCCCCAGAGCCGCAGCGAGCAGTCGTCGGAGGCGGAGACGAGCACGTCGTGGTGCGCGGGGTTCCACGCCACGGCGTTAACGCAGCGCGTGTGCCCGCTCACCACCGCCACCGGCTCCTCGCCGCTAATGTGCCAGATGTACACCTGCGCACACACACAATCTTTCTTTAACTCAATGATAACAAGCGGATTCTTTTACCCACTATGAAATTCTTAGGAAAATAAACTCTTGTTCTTATATAAACAAATAAATATTCCTGGACAAGTAACACAAATCGAATCTAACCCTAAAGTAAGCAAATTATTTGTTTTTGTTATGGGTGTTGTTAGTCAACGATTATAAAACATAGAAAAACTTAAATAGATCAGACCAAATTTAACAAACACCCAGACCCGGAAATACAACCATCTAAATGTTCATCACACAACGTCCTGCTCCCGTCGCGAATCGAACGCGAGCATCACTTTTGGTCAGTGTAGTAGGGCGTGTACGCTAGCCACTCTACCAACAGGGCAGTCAGATTATATCAACAGATATATATCCATTTTTCACAGTTTACAAATGTTGTTGCTATAACATGGAATTGCTCTCTAGGGGAATTTTGCCGATATAAATACTGTATGTTACAAACAAAGCCAATCAATAACTTAGCATCAAGAGCTTCCCTGAGAAAAAAATTCAAATGAGAAAGGGCATGCTCTGTGTTATGAATGAAACTCCAGTTAGACCAAGACTGCTGACTGACTTTTAATATCTTATAAGTACCCTCCACATTTGTCTTATAATACACAACATCATCCTCCTTTTGAAAAAAATAAACAACTTATAAATTCTGACAATAATTTAAACCAAGGACATTATTTTTTAACAAACAATCATACAAGGACATCCTTATTTCATAAGCATAATTTCATTTATTTCATTAATAGAATTAGCTTTTCTTTTTTTTACATGCAAAAGAGAATAAACAATTTTAATTTAATTATTAAAGCATGCTGTTAATAGTAATTTCGATTAACGAGCAATGATTCATTTTTTTTTGTATTTACGTTTTAAATAATTTATTTAATTTTAGTCTAGTCTCCGCAGCTGCCTGTCTAGTCCTGATGTTTTCAGGAACCCCATTTGAAGATGTTTGGTATTGTTCATCTGTCTTCAGGGCATTTGACCACTCATCTACCTCATGACCATGCAAAGATTCATCGACAATTTCCGGTTTTGACATTTTAGATTTTTCATTTACATCTAGAATGGATTCTTTTGGTATAACTCGAAGAAGGTAACGTCTATTACGTCCGTATTTTTTCCTAAAGAATCCGTTACCGGCTCTTTAGCTTTGCCTTCAACACGGGCGCGTTTGTAACGGTTATTATCAGTTATTCTTACAGAATCACCAGAGTGCAAGTCTGGTAAGAGCTTAGCACTTCTGTCATAGTAAGATTTAGTTTTTTGTTTAACCAAAATATTAATATAGTCATTACGACTATCACAAATTGAACGTAGTTTATTATCGCGAACGGGGAGTTTAGTGTGCAGTCAACGATCCATTAGTAATTGTGATGGTGAACTTATCCCGTCTCTTGGAGTTGCCCTAAACTTTAACAATCCCAGCTGGAAATCTGTTCCGGACGAAATAGATTTTGTATCATATTTTTAATTGTCCTTATACTTCTTTCACTTTTCCCATTAGATTGAGCGTAATGTGGAGAGTTAGTTATATGTCGAAAACTCCATTCTTTACTAAACCGCGAAAATTCGTTTGAGGCATAAGCCAGTCCCTTTAAAAGCACTTATAACCGACTTACTATTGATACTTGTTAGTTGATTCACTTCTACGAAATTAGAATAATAATCTATTAACAAGAGATATAATTTATTTTCAAATTGAAATAAATCAGATCCTACTTTAACCCATGGTATGTCTGGAATCGTGTGAGGCATGAGCGGTTCCCGCGACTGCTGCGGGAAATATTTTGGCAGGTGGAACACCGACGCACTGCCTCTTCTATATACCTAGCCATGCCAGGCCAGAACATGACTTCGCGCGCAAGTATTTTACAACGGTCGATACCCATTTGTCCATCGTGTAGGCGAGTTATCATTTCCGACCGAAGTTGTCTAGGAATATACGCCAAATCATTTTTGAAAATAATACCTTCCACATACTCAAAGCACTCTCTATACGCCCATACATGACGCTGGCCACCCCTCTTGTATGTAGTTTATTATAAGCCCACACTTTTCATCAGTCCTGGTTTGATCTCTAATCATCTTTTGTTTGATATCGCTCAATCGTAGATTATTTATTAAGAAACAGCCTTCTTCTCCTACTTCTGTCGACGCCTCTTCCGACATTAAATTGGACAATGGAGCTCGAGACAGCGAGTCCGCGACAAACGTGTATTTTCCCTGTTTAATCCCCCGTCCCCGTAACTTTAATGTCATAAAATTGGATTCGAAGCATCATTCTTTGGAGACGAGTCGGCACAGAGTCTAAAGATTGATTAAATAAGGTTTCTAGAGGCTTGTGATCAGTCTCGACGGTAATACTGTTTTCCTCCAAAAGAGTATTGGTGAAACCGCTCTAAAGCGAAGACGATTGCCAGTAATTCCTTTTCGATTTGTGCGTAACGCATTTGAGTCTCTGTTAGTGTCGCTGATGCATATTCTACGGGCCGACCTTCTTGCTAATGACTGCCCCGAGCGCTCGGGCGCTAGCGTCCACGGCGGGAGGCGGGCGCGGTGAATAAATTGCTAAAACTGGCGCGGTGCACACCAACTCGCGCAGCCTTTTCGCTTCAGTTCGTCAGAACGTAAGACGGCGGCGCCGGTCGCTTGCGCGAGATCTAAAATAAAACGTAGATTCATTTCTGTTTTTGTATTGTTTACATATTTCCCAACAGTATAGGATTCGCAATGGATAATACCAGTTCGAGTGAGTGAAAAACAATCGCATAAACTACTGCGATTCGGCCTCTCACGTTGTTCTGCAGTATTAAATAATGTACTGTAAAGTGTAAACTGTATTTTGCTTTTATTATTCAATGCTATGCAGTTTGTGATAGACAAAATAGATATTACTTTAGTAAAACATCTGTTAATTTGTTTGCGACTTCTAAGTATATCATAGTTTCTTAGTTAATAGAAATTACAGTACAACATTGTGAAAAAGTTTAGCTGTTTTTTGAAAAAGTTTTAAGTTAACAAAGGAAATAATAGTAGAAAGAAAATATATATTATATTATTGAATTGAATTATGCATAAGTTTGAAAAATTAAATATTTCATCATATTTTATCTCATAAGGAGAACTATGTTAACTGGCCGAGGTAAATTATGAAGTGGCCGTACTAGTAGGTAGGTAGAGTAGGTACTGAAGTTTCATGGTTTAGCAAAGAGTACTAATAGGTAGGTACTAATAGTACTAATAAGGTGTACTGGTACATTTTACGGATTGTACGATTGCAGTGCGAATCCAAAAATGTCCGATTAAGCACAAGACTATTGTATTATACCACATAAATGATAGAACTTTCATACTGATAATTAAAGCAATTCGTGCAAAATTACCTATTCCCTAACCATTCCAAAATATCAAAAATGCACAACGTTAATTTAATAAATATTATCGTGTGATAGGTCGTATTTATTAAAACCTAATCGTAAAAATGTATTGAGGGAAATAACGTTCAAATCCGACCCCGTGTCTAGCTTAAAAATTTCTTTGCTATTGTTATTATATAATAATAAACTTTCATACCATTTTTAGAGTCCTTACTGCTTTCCATTGTCACTGTACTTGCACAATTCTCTACTGCGGGCACATAATATGGTTCTTCAGAATGATCACTATAACAATCTTCCTTTAAATAATACACGTTATTTGACGCATTTCGCGGACATACCATTTTAAAATGACCTTTCCCATTGCACATATACACTGCGCATTCCTGGGTGGACACTGCATTTCTCCATCACAGGTCACTCCGGCCGGCCGGGCCCCCGCCAAGGCCCACGCTCGACTCGCACTACGTCCACTGGTTCCCGCCTTGGTCTCTTCTATGTGACGTTTCTCTTCATTCGACATTTCACTCGCTTGACAGATTTTTACAGCCCGAGCTAAGGTTAAATCATCAGTACGAAGAAGGCGATCACGTACGTTACTATCGTACACACCGCACACGATTCGATCACAAATCACCCCTTCTTCTAAATGCTCGAATTCACATGGCTGTGCCAATAATTTCCACACAGTTACTTATTTATCGACAGACTCATTAATTTCTTGATGTCGTGAAAAAAATTTGAATCGTGCCGTGATTTTGTTTTGTACCAAAATGTTATTAAATTTTTTAACCAAACTAGACCAATCTTCTCGATTTTCTTCTTTTAAAAATTTGAATGTTGTATATACGTCATATCCATCAGGATCGATTAAATTAATGAGTAAACTTGCTTGTACGTCAGTAGATTCTTTATGTACTCCAGATGCTTTGAGAAACACCATAAATTGTCGGTACCATTTATGCCAAGCGTTAGCTGGTCACCTTGCAAACACAGTTCTGAAGGCGGTCGTGCATGTTCCATATTTATAACTTTTATTTAATATTTTTATTAACTTTTAACACTAAATACACTTGTATATCACTGATTTAAAACAAATGATTTGAAAACCGCTGTCACCATGTTGTGAATGAAACTCCAGATAGACCAAGACTTACTTTTAACATCTTATAAGTACCCTTCACATTTATCTTATAATACACAACACTCCGCTGGTTCGGACATAAAGAAAGAATGAAAGATGAAAGATTGACGAAGTAGACATATAATGCGAATGTGGATGGATGTAGGTACCCCCGGTGAGACGTAAGTTAACATTTCACGATCCTGAAATGCCGGAAGCCGAAGCCGGAATGCCGGAATGAAAGCCGAAGGTGGTGGCAAGAATCTCTGAAATTGTTTTTGTATGAAAAGGGTAATTAATGCGGAGGAAGCAATGGTCTGCCAGGACCGTAAGGGACTTGGCATGAAGATATGTATGTATGTAAGAATTACACAAAAGTAAATATTTGGTCTTTATATACAAATCTTTGCGTTAGCAGTTTAGTTGCTATTTTTTTATTTCTTAGTAGAAATAAAAATTTTTAGAAGATCCACATTTCCCAGAAACTGAATCGAACATATTACATGTACCTATTTAATATAATTAAGAAAAAGTATTTTTTAAATGTACAATAATATGCACATTTTCACTAGTAAGAAAATAAAATGTTTCAACGTAGAAAATCGACTATCGCCATTGTTGTGCTTAGTAATATTATGTGCATTATAATATTGTTTTCCATCGCAAGTCGGTGTCCACAAACTAATGTCGCGAACTCACTAGTGGCGACCGGTGGAGGACTTCGGTTATTTTTTTACATCTGAATTAGAGGGTATTTACTACGTATAGCAAATTCCCAGTAAGTCTCTCGCCCGCTAAAAGTGAGGGAGCGAGTATGTCAGTGGCGAGCAGGTACCTTGTTGTCCTCGCTGCCGGAGGCGATGAAGTCCTGGTGCGCGCCGCCGAAGCACGCGTGGATGGTGAAGTGTCCCTGCGACAGCCCGCGGAACCGCCGCACTAGTGCGCGCGCGCCTGGGGACACACACACACACACACATAAAAACATAAACAAACATACAATATTGCAGTTACATTTTGAAAGTAACAGGCCGCTAAATCCGGCCTCGCAGAGCATTACGTCAAAATTCACTCCTTGCCCGTATCCCCGAAAATGTGGACAGAGGTACATCCGGGACACCCATGAATGACCGAAGACACTACGTGCCACAGTGTAATAGGAGGTAAGTCTATCACCAACCGAGCACATGTCCAATCCCGGGTAACGTTGTTTTTCGACGAAGATCGAACCCGGGACCTCATGAAGTCAAGTTTGAGAACCGGACCGCTAAACCACAAAGACGAGGACATTTTTAAACACTTAATCATATTTATTACAAACTTCGTTATTTACTATATTATATACAATTATAAAGTGTAATAAGTTTTACCCTATCTACCATAAACTATCACTCTCTTCAATCCTAACAAATCAGATGTAGAAATGGTAAAACAACTTTGTATTTGTATTATGTTGTATTGTATTTATACAGGGCGTCCCAAAAGGTTACGTAGCTGGGAAGGGGGGTGATAGGGGTGGTCACAAGGGTCACCAGAAAAATAAAAAAAAATACCTCTGGGTATTTAAAAAAAAATGGCGTTTCTTAAAAAACTAAGCTGTCGCCTCTGTGGTCTAGCGGTCCGGGTGTTGGACTTGACTGCATGACTCTTCGGGGATATGGGCGAGAAGATACTTACTTACTTACTTTTAAAAAGCTAAAAATATTACACCTTGTGGGACTATTTTGCTAACTGCACCTACAAATAGAGTTGTATAAAAAAAGATGTTATGTAATCTTCAATAATCTTTAGTCAAATTGAATTAAAAAAAATACATATCTAACCAAAATTTAAAAAAAAATAAGTTCTTGTCCAGTCAAGGACTTTGTAATTACAATTTCACTCAACTTTCTCCAAGTGTACTAAAAAAAAGTTTTATACAACTCCGGCGAGTAACTTAAAAAGATAGGCAGTTTTCTTGCGATTCCAAAATGGTATGAGACTTATTTGAATAAATTCATCAAGGCAAACAACATCCTAGGCCCTACAAAATCCTCTGAATCTCCTGCAAAACAAAACATATTGTAGGTACAGCATACGATATACATGTATGTCTCAACGTATGAGTATAGTGTTTTGTAACATACTTAGCGCCACATAAGTTCAGTCGCAAATACATACAATTTACGTAAACACGTCTCATTTATTATTTATGATACTTACCAAGAACCTGCGAATATACCCACGCACATAATATAACATAAAGTGGTGACCTCCGTAAACATATCAATAATAGAGGCAGGTACTCTTATCGTACCGTCAGTCATGCGCGAGAGCAATGAAACCAAACAAAACAAGTTCGGCGAGTGAAAGAGACAGGTAGATACGCTAGGAACGAGAAAAAGTAGGTGTGCTATCTCTAGTTAGTCAAATAGTCGGTCAGTACATTAAGCTCTCTCGTTTACTACGCATCTTTGTATTCGTTTGTGTTCATTTAGTACTAACAACTTTGCTTCGCTTCTTGGACTTAATTATTTCTTTGTGATTTTGGACATTGTTTGTGATTTCTTCCAACGACTCGGCTTTCCCAAGGATTAAACTGTGTTATACAGTGCCACCATGCCACCCACGTACACTCCACAAGAATATGCGAACATGCATCTTATTTACGGCGAATATTGATGTAATGCTGGTGATGCAGCTAGACTGTAACGAGAAAGATATCAGAAAGCCTCACGTCACCCGGATAGCCGTGTTTTCGTCAATGTCCACCGACTATTGTCTGAGGGTCGATTTCCACATCAAGCGGTTAATGAAGGCAGACCTCGGCTCGATGTCGAAGATGAAGTACTTCAAGCCGTTGCAGCCGACCCGAGTAACTGAAGTAGTTAGGACAATAGAAGCAAGTACAGGTGTACCAAAAAGTACTGCTCGTCGCATATTACAAGCTGATAAGTTCCACCCGTACCACGTGCAACGCGTACAGGGTCTGTTACCACGCGAATATCCTGCGAGACTTGCATTTTGTCGTAGGATGTTGCGCATGCATAGGGAGGACCCTCAATTTTTTAATAAAATATTGTGGTTCGACGAGTCTACTTTTAAATAGGTCAAATACATGAACTTACACAATTTACACGAATGGCACGTAGAAAATCCCCACCTTATTAGAGAAGATCGGTCCCAATATCGTTTTAAAGTGAACATGTGGACCGGAATACTGAACAGTAAAATAATCGGACCCTTTGAGCTTCCTGGGGCACTGACTGGCGAAGCGTACTTACACTTCTTACAAAACGAATTACCCCATCTAGTGAGGTATTGAAAACAGTTAAGTACTCGAAGCATATAGCCGTATTAGACGATCTAAATCTAGATTTTATAAACGATAACTGAAGTAGTCAGTGGGTCGATTACTTGTCTGTTATGTCAGAAAATGAACTTTTGCCACTAATTAAAAAACCAACTAGAGGAAAAGCGTGTCTTGACCACATTTTCGTTAAAAAAGGAGTATTGTTTGCAAAACTGACATTACAAACCACAACATATGTATGGAGGCCATATCTCTTTTCCACAAAAATAATAACAAGAGTAACCAAATTAACTACAGACTACAAAGCAGCAGCAGCAGAACTTATGCTAAAAGACAATATAGGTCAATAGTAAGACAAAATACAAATGTTAATGCGGCGACGGAATGTTTTAGTGAAATGGTTTCTTCAGCTATTTTGTCCAACACAAGAGAGGTTGTAATTAATCATAAGCAATATCATATCAAGCCCTGGATTACACCAGGGCTCATTAGATGTATGAGACATTGAGACAAACTACACAAAAGATCTAAAACAGACCCGAATAACCTAACTAAGCGACTGGAGTATACGCACTATCGTATTTTTTTCGGTACTCTATTGAGAAACGTACGTAAAACATACGAACAAAAACAACTTAACCTGCATATGAACAACCCTAATAAATTGTGGAATACGATAGGAGACATATGCGAGACGACTAAAAAACGAATAGTCCCAAGTGAGCTTACAAAAATCGGAACAGACATTTAGGACTCTCTTAATAAATGTAATAGCTATTTCTCATTAGTAGGAAAAAGCCTTTCGGTTAAGATTTTATCTTAATTACGAACTTAAGAATCTAAACTGACAGAAAAGATAAAAGTAAAGGCACCATTATTTTTACATGAAACCAACTGATACAAATGAAATAAAGTCCATCACCTTGAAATTGCCGAATGGTAGCGCGCCAGGGTTAGATGGTTGTAATTCCGATTTCATTAAAAACATAATACATTCCATCGTAGAAAGCTTTACATTAACAACCTAAGTTTAAGTACGGGTATTTTTCCAAACAGCTGGAAAGTAGCAGCGATAACGCCAATTCACAAAGACGGACCAACAAATAACCCTTGTAACTACAGACCCATAGCTTTACTTTACATTTTCTCAAAGATACTGGAAAAAAATAGTGAACAAACGCCTTATTAACTTTATAAAAAAAAAACAATATTTTATCTGACAATTTGTTTTTGTCAACGGTCAAAATCATCAGAGGACGCCGTCGTCTTACTATCCAACCTTATATGCTCTAATTTAGACGCAAACCGTTACTGTGTAGTAGTATTTTTAGATTTATCTAAGGCTTTTGACACTATTTCTAGACATATTCTTCTTAGAAAACTGGAAATACTCGGTTTTCCTGGCCTAGCGCTCCAATGGATGTCGTCATACCTTAAAGGAAGAAAACAGTGCGTACGTATAGATAACATTAGTAATCAGCTTTCAGTGGATTACGGAGTTCCCCAAGGAAGTTCCTTGCTCCAACTTTGTTTTCCCTGTACATGAATGATTTACTCGATCTCGCAATCTCAAATGGGGATCTGCTATGCTATGCAGATGATGCCGCCATTTTATTCCACGGAAACACTTGGATTGAAGCTCTGAAATTTTGCGAAAAGGGACTGGTTACTATACATGACTGGCTAAATCATAATTTACTTACCCTTAATACTAACAAATCCAAATATATAAGATTCAGTAAAACAAGTAGATCGATTCCCCCAAGCACAACAATAATAGCTCATTCCTATTCCCCAAACAAACCTTGTTATTGTAATACGTTACAAAGAGTACAACCCATAAAATATCTCAGGGTCACACTGGACCAGACCTTAACATTCAAATCACATATATCAACCACATCTAGCCGTGGAAGGAAAACCGCCTACATAATAAGGAAATTACATGAGGTTGCCGATGTTGAACTATTAAAATGGTCTACAACGCGATAGTTAAGTCCTTGATTTAGTACTATATTCTCGCATGGGGTGGCTCAGCTAAAATTGTACTCGTTACTCTAGAAAGAGCTCATAGAGCTGTAATCAAGATAATGCTCAAGAAACCCTGCAGATACCCAACTGATTCTCTATACAAAGAAATCAAATTATTAAGCGTCCGCCAGATCTATGTCCTAAAATTGGCCACATAAACTCACCAGGCTCTTTTACAAAACAGGGATTTCGATAGCATTACATGTAAAAGAATTTACAAATGCCCTCTACCCCAAGTATTTTCTTCTTTTGCTAAGCGTAGCCCTTTCTTTTTACCTCCTTATGTATACAATAGCATCTGCCGACTCTCAAAACAGCTACTTTTAAACATGGATTTCGCAAAAACAGAAGCTCTTATAAAATGACGTCTAACGCGCACATATACACGTACACGCACGCACGCACGCACGCACGCACGCACGCACGCACGCACGCACGCACGCGCACACACACACACACACACACAAACACAAACACACACACACACTTATATTTAATAAATATCTATTAATTTACAAATAATAATTTAACTGTGGATGCCCTGTAAATTTAAGAAAAAGTGAATCCAAGAATCAAATATGGTCGCCACGACACAGGCGTAGCCTAGCGTCGAGACCGCTGGAAATATCAAATTTTGTGGTAAATTATGTTTTTGTGTTAAATTTTTGAATAAATAAAAAATGTAAAATAAATCTATTAGAAGATATGCCGCTGGAAACACTAAGGAATATGTGGCTCCAGCATGACGGGTGCCCAGCACATTATGCACGTCCTGTAAGGGATTTCCTAGACAATGAATACCCTGGTAGGTGGATGGGAAGGGCCGGTGCTGTACCATGGCCATCTCGTTCACCGGATTTAAACCCGTTGGAATTTTCTTACTGGGGTGCTATAAAAAAAGTTTATGGGAAACCCATCAGGGACTTGGATGACTTGAGGGCGAGAATCACAGAGGCCGCGGAATCAATTAATAATAGAAGTTATGCTCGCCATAGCTCGCGCTCATTTTTAAAACGATGTAATGCGTGTATTTATGTTGGTGGTGGACATTTCGAGCATTTTATTTAAATAATTACAATTTTGTTTTATTTTCGAGTTTCATTTAAATTCCCTGTCATAAAATATGGTAAAGCTTTATCTGGCCTAGACTGTACTTAAGTGTTTGAGGTATGTACAGTACTCCAATCTTTAGAATTAACGAGCAGTAACATTAAAGGAACAGAATAGACAATTAAAAATACATTTGCTTAGAAATTTGAGACTATTGTTTTATTGGTGTGTTTTGTTTTGCAGGGGTATTGTTCCCAAAAATTATTTTTAAATGTCTTAGTTCCATTTTGGCATTGCAAGAAAATTACCTATCTTTTTAAGTTACTCTCCGGAGATGCATAGTACTTTTTTTTCAGTACAATTGGATAAATTAGAGTGATATTGTTATTACAAAGTCCTTGACTGGACAAGAACTTAATTTTTTTTAAAATCTTGGTTAGATACGTATTGATTTTTTTAATTCAATTTGACAATTACATTATTTTATTTTAGGTTATTGAGAATTACATTACATCTTTTTTTATACAGCTATATTTGTAGGTACAGTTAGCAAAATAGTCCCACAAGGTGTAAATTTTTTTGGCTTTTTAAAAAACGCCATTTATTTTTATTAAATAGGTACCCAGAGGGGTTTTTGTTTATTTTTCTGGTGACCCTTGTGACCACCCCTATCACCCCCTTTCCAGCTACGTAACCTTTTGGGACACCCTGTATAATACTGATAATTGATATTCAAGTTAAAAATATAATGATATGTTTTCTTTGACAGCGAACTAAATACTTCAGTAAATGCTTACAATGCGACGATTCACAGTCAGTTGAATTTAAACAATAATCAGCTAAAGTATTGTAACAACTTTTTTCGTCGCTCCATTATCCCTCGAAAATTCATGAATGTTTGTCTTAAGCGGGTGACGTGTTGTGACGCTCGCTCTTGCATTATTTTTTGTTGACGTCTCCGAAACCGGTGTGTTTAAAAAAGTAATGAATGTGGAAAAAGCGAAGCATGTTTGCAGGATTCGTCATATTTGACAATCGATATTCTCTGCCTACTTCGCGAGGGACTTAACGCGAAAATATGTATGTGCATCGTTTTTGTTGATCCATCTTTACATAAAAAAACATGTAAGTGTGTGCGAATACTCACGGATGTCCCAGAGGTGCACGCCCTGGTTGGCGACGTTGAGCAGCAGCAGCGTGTCGGCCGCGTCCAGCGCCATCGCCATCACCGCGTGCTCCTCCTGCAGCCTGCACACACACACACACCGCTCCGGTCACTGCTGACTTCACCCACCTCAACTCCACACGCTTTGGCCGCTTCGACTAAAGCGACTTCAAACAAAGAGTGAACAAAAGCGACAACATCACCTTCCACCTCTATCCGAGTCCCTTCTGTACGTCCCACTTTTATGTGAGATCAAATACGTCGTATTATATTATTATAAGTCAAATCCTAGACCCATATGGCCCTATCACCGAGGCAAACGCCTCATACACACACACATACAAACTCGCGACACCGCCGCCGCCGGGGGCGGCGAAGACCCGTGTTCCGCCCTGGGCGGAACACAGCCACGATATCCTCTACCGAAACAAACCAAGATACCACCCCAAGCCGAGGTACGGTCTCACAGGAGACGCCCTTAGGGAGGGGGGTCCCAGGCCCCACCCAAAATTCAATCTCTGGCTGAGCACTCTGCTCGCCCACTAGCCCGGTGACGTGGGTAAAGTCTATAGACGTACACAACAGTAGTCATTTCGAAAAAAAAAAATTGTAACTCAATAACCTACAATACGATTAACTATCTTTGCTCGTAAATTTGTCTCTCCAGACGCCGGTGGATATTGGTTTTACCTACCTTCCATTACTTATTTACGCTACGCTTAAAACTGTTTCGAATGCATCATTATACATTATTTTTCAAAAAAAAGATCTGAATTTGGAATATAATTGCACAAATAAACAACAAAATATTATAAACTTTAAAATTATTGCACCCCTAACAGCATTGATAGCGCTTTTTTTACTAAACAAGTTTTTGTTAGTGAGAACTTTATCCGCAAAAAACCTATTTCAATTTCCAAAACTTAAATTAACTCTGTTACGTCCACTCACAGGTTGCGGTCGGTGAGGTCCCCGAAGTCGTAGGCCCGCACGCGGTGATGTGTGTCGGGAGCGGGAGCCCGCACGGCCACATGACATATATACCGTCCACTCACAGGTTGCGGTCGGTGAGGTCCCCGAA
>NJDC01006367.1:8781-23951 GCA_002245475.1 Calephelis virginiensis
TTTTTTTCTTTTTTTAAAATTTGTACTAATTCACTTAATTGATTTTTCAACAAGGCAACTCAGTAGTTGGAGCTACATCACTAAATTAATGTTATGATAATAAATTGTTGGTAGATGAGACCACAGACTCCGAGACAACCTGAGTTTCGTGAATTCCATTAAGGGCAAGTATACACTAACCCCTTAACCAACGAGGTGGAACCAATCACGTTTATGTGAACATACTCGTAATATAAACGTCAAATATTGGTACATGTCTTCTCAAACAACGTATCTTTACGTCCAGCAAAGTCAGTTTTTAAGTGCTGACTTTATGTTATCTAACCATACTTCTTCGTAAAAAGCTGTACGGTTATTCTTGAATCTCGATTTCATAGAAATTGAAATTTGGAATCGGATATGTCATTTTAGCTACTTTTGAAGACAATACAAGCGAATTATTACGAAAAGCGAAACATTTAGCTAGTAATGAACAATAAATTATTTTATCGTAGGTACTGATTGATTTTTTATACAACCATATGCTAATAATCTGCTAGTACTGTTTTCTAAAGTACCTTAAGTAACATATTCGATTCCAATTTACAATTTGTATGCCTTTTATTGGGATACATACAAACATTTGTGTATTTTTAAGTGTTATATTGTACTATTGTGTGTGTATTGCTGTTGGCATGTTGAAATAAATAAAAAAAAATCGAGAGAAAAAGAGTAAAGTAGTAAAGGTTGCTGTGACATGTCTAAATCTCAAGTCAAAGTGCAAAAAATACCTTGATATTTTCTGCAACTCTTCTAAACACTGTGAACAAGTATTTAACGAAAAGGATCTTCGAAAGAATAGATAGACAGAGGCACAGCCTGGGCTTTTACAACTAGCCGAAAATGAAAAGTCTTAAAAATATGATAGTTGGCAAGCCTATCGCCAACCGGGCACATGTTCAATCCGGGGAAACGTTCTTTTATTAAAAAAATGTAAAAATACATTTTCTTTGTGCTATACGACCCAGGTGATCGAACCCGAAGCCTATCAAGTCAAGTTTAACAATGGACTACTACAGCAAGAGGCTATCCATTCAGATGTATTTTATACTAGTACGAGCACAATTTACGTAAAAACAAAATGTGTTTTTCGTGTTGTTGATTATATAGTGGATTCTATACTTCTTACCGTTGGTGCTTGGTGGAATTCCATTCTTGATGCAATTTATTTAGAAATACTTGTACTTTCCACAATATATTTTTTTTATTTTTTATTTTTATGGTTTAGCTAACCGGTTTCGCTATACAAGCATCACCAGGGCTATATAACAACTTGTTATATAGCTATATAGTTTTATATAGCTAGATATAACAACTTGTTATATTATATAAATAATAACTTGTTATATAGCCCTAAAGATGCTTGTATAGCGAAACCTGTTGGCTAACCCATAAAAATATAAAAAATAATATATATATTGTGGAAAGTACAAGTGCTTCTAAATAAATTGCAACGATTATTCATTGCTTTTTTTTTATGATATTGGAAGGCAAACGAGCAGATGGATTTCCTGATGTTAAGAAATTCACGTCGCTTAGAGACACCAAAGGTGGTAATGGTGCGTTGCCAACCTGAGGGCGGGATGTTAGGCCTCGAGCAAAAGTAACTTTATCGGCTACCTTACCCTTCGAACCGGAATACTTCGTGACGTTATGGCGGCAGAAATAGGTAAGGCGGTGGTACCGATCCGGGCGAGTCGCTGCTAAACTCTACCACCTAGTCGGATGTCACAGTGCTAGTGACGGTGAGCCTATGCTCGCCTTTTACGAGCTGCTTGGCAAGGAAGGCAATTGGTCTATTCTACAAAGAAGCCCGGACCAACACGGGGATATATAGGTATAGGTATATTACAATCCATCTTTGAATCCTTCTTCACTAAAAAAAATAAAACTTCAAAAAATTTTCTATTATAAAAAACCTTGATACCAAAGATGATCGGAGTATTGATTGGTACTTTACCATCGGTTATATTTTTACCAATACTTAGCTGCACAGCACCAATTTTCGATAATCGTGGACGTCTAATCACGTTAGTGTAACAGATAATAAATTAATTTTACAAGCCAAGGAGTACGTAAAGTGACGTTGCCGGTTATTGGTATGCAAAAACGACGTGTTGACACTAAATGAAGACATCATATTAATAGCATGTTCATATGAACGTGTTATAAATACAATATACAGCGTTTTTACACAAACGTCTAGCTTTTCAAAGCTTTATCAGAAAATTCGTCTGCTTTTAATGCTGTTTTCTCCCTGTGTTGGTCCGGGTCCACTGAGTAGAATGACCAAGTGCCTCTCTGCCAGGCAGCTCATTAAAGACGAGCTCTGGTTAAAATTTAGGTAACAAGATCACTGGTCGTAGATTGCTGTGGTGCAACATCTATGGTGTCTATAGGCCTCGGTTATCTCTTACCACCAGGAGAGAGGAGTGTGATTGTCCGCTGACCTCTCACCTAACAAAACATAAAAAAAAGTTGAGAGGTGTCTAGGGATACCCGGATGGAACGAAGTTCTCTCTCCCCCCTCTCTCTCTCAATCTCTATCAATCTTTAGTTATCTCTATCTCTATTTCTCTTATAGAGAGAGACAGACAGATAAATATGAAATAAAAAAAAAGAAAATAAAAATATAAAAAATAACAAAATAAAAAAATGAAAAAAAAATGAAAATGATAAAAACATAGAAAATAAAAAAAAATATTGTCCGACACGGGATTCGAACCCGGGACCTCATGCAGTCAAGTCCAACTACTGAACAGCTAGACCACAGAGCAAAAAGTGTCATGACAACATTTTCGTAAGATTTTTTTCAGTCTAGTCCCCATTCACAACGCGCAATAAGGAACTTCGTTCCAAAACTTCGTTCCAATAACATTTTTTTTCATAAGCTAAGCTGGCAAGGGACCTTATAAGCCATATGGACTTCTGTGAAGGAAGCACTCAATATATACGTTGCTGGATCAAAATTAATATTAATAAGTCTATGGCTGATTCAATGTCATGACTATCAACTGAGTCCGGCAGCGAATTCCACAGTTTGATACACATGAAAAGGTTTAATTAAATCGTACCATAGACCAATACTAGGAAGAATGAACTGCCTTTTCTTATAAATAGGCAACGCATAGGTATGTATATTTAAATGACAGAAGTTTACAAAATAAAACAAATGCTACTGTATATTTTTATATTAATCGCATAATACATTTGTGTTTTAATATTTTGAGCTACATTATCAATACTATTTACATATCTTATGTACTATAAATATTTATAACAATAAGCAACAATCCGAATCTAGAACATTTTATGTAACACACATTAAGCTTGCCAGAACTATAAATTAAATTTGATAGTATTAAAGCTAACTATTTTATTTTATAAATATATTTATATTTACGACGGCTATAAATTTTCTATTGTTGATAACATGTCGCCAAATTAATGTACCTACGTAAAAGTATGTTAAAGGAATGTGATTAATACATTTTTATTGTATAAAATTTTCCGTGTGTGTAATTTTCTAGATCTTTTTAAAATAAATACTGATATGCACGATGTCAATCAGTAGGTATTTGGAATTAGGATAAGAAGGATCTACTTCTGAGCACAACTAAATTAATAAGAGAAAAAACTTGTTAAGGAAGGAAGGAACACTAAGAACTCACAAAGCCGTTTTTATTCGCAACCGCGGCGGTCGCAGAACTGCGGTTTTATTTCAAACCTCACGAGACCGCTAAGTTGTGCGGTCACACAGCCAGCGCGGTTGCAATCATCGGTCACAAACTTGAACAATAATACGAACCGTAGAGGGTAAGTTGTATTAACTATGTGTTAATATTCGGATCGGAAATTACATAGTACCTGTATAGAAAAATATTACTTTTTTAATTAACTACATACATTTTTTGTGAAGCAAGAGTTTGGGTTAGAGTTAATTTTTTAACCCGTTAACACTATAATCAACAAGATTTTTTGGAAGCCATCTTGGTTACCAGGCGATGCTGCGGGAACCGTAAACAACCGCGAACGCTGCGGGTATAAAACGCTCGTGAAATGTGCACTTGCTTTTTGGCTTTTGCATATAAATTTACATTTTTCAAAACCTGCGAGCCCGCAACCACCGCGGATGCGGGTCAAAACCGCTCCGTGAATTCTTAGTCTAAGAGTTTTTTGATGTTTAATCCAGATGATAGTTGGTTGTGTATTTACTTATCTGCCATTTAGTTTTTTAAAGAAATATAACGCATAATTACCATTTTAATAACATGAATAATTACATTTTCGAGTTGGTTTATTAACTACGACTGAAAAATCTGTAAAAGTTAATTTTTTTTGGGTTTCAATATTTTATATTTACCTACTTAATGCATTATTTTTTAACACCCATCATAGTCGTCTGGGGTTTTTTTAAGTAGCCTAAATTTGAAAACCGCACCTAAATCCTTTATTTAGTTTGAAAGATATAAGTAAATATAAGGATAGTCAGCTTCTTTATTTTATACTATGTAGTGGAGTATGGATGCGCTTATCATCGTAGAAGGAAAGAATTCCGTGGATTTCCAATTAAACAAGAAACAAATTAAAAGTAATAGGTAGGCTTTCAAGATTTAAATTCGTAATGGAGCTTTTATGGTCAGTGCTCAGATTATACTCTTCCAAAACAACACATTTTTTTAATAAACATGTCTTAAACGTTCCTAAATGTGAAGGAATATTATAATATACTAATAGGTACCATCACATAGATGTTTTACTTTTGAAAACAGTATAATATATTTTTATGTATAATACATTAAAAAGTGTACGATTTTAAAAACTTATATTTAAAAAAAAATAGCAAAACGTTCCACACTTTTCATAAACATCTGCAATAGAAAAAATCTGATCAGTTATCAGATTCTAAAAAGTTTTCGTTTCTTTAAAAATCTCTAGGTTTACTCCTAAACAACCAAAAAATGTTATCAATTTTTTTTTCGAATAATATTAAAACCCATAATTAGTGCCATGCGGTAAAAGAAGCTGATTTAGAAACTTCTCTTTGATACAAATAGGTACAAAAATGACCACATGATACATAGTAGTCATGGTCCATTGACTAGGTAGGTACATAAATACTACAACATAGTAAACAATACTTAGAAATGATTAAACTACAAATTTTGTCTTCGTAACACGTTATATACTCATACGTAAATATTTTTATTCAACCCCTTTACATAGAATTATTTACAATACTTACAAATAAATAAGTCGAATGTCTAGTTTAAAAATATAGCTTATTCACGTTAAAATAATGATTAGTGACACCATGAACGTTCCAGCGACGTAGTAAGTCACAAAAATTAGAAATTAAACATTTTTTGGTCATAGATGTCGCTAGGTTGAATACGTCACTGATTTCTTTAAGTGCTCGAACTCGAAAAGTTCTCGATTATGATATTTTCGAAAAACATTGAATCTTTTTCGAGAAATTTTAATTTAAATAGGACTCCTTATGAAGTGCGATATACATAAAATTTATAGAAGAAGGCGGTACTTTGCGGAAATACAAATACAATTATTTAATTTGCATTTTCCCGCCAAAAATCTATACGTATTACGGCGTGACAAAACAGGCAAACCAGCGAGCAGATACTGTATCTGCTCGACCTTCGTGGGGTGCAGTTGAATTCTCCTGATGATGCTTCGGTTACGAAGAGAAACGTATGTTGAGTTTTTAGTAGTGTGTGTATTGTTGGAGCTAATAAAACAGTTTAGTGCTGTGTGTTGTATGGAGGAGGATATATTTGGGGATTTGACTTTCGGTAAGTCCAATTCATTTACAGCGCATTATTTTACCTGTTTTGTCACGCCATAATACGAATACATTTTTTGACAGGAAATTGCAAATTAAATAATTTTATTTTGATACCAAAAATTCACTAACCAACATACTAATCGGTATTCTGTGCTCCTGCTTTTTTTTATAGTCTGTCAATAAGCGTCTTATAGAGATGAGGTTTAAACTAGACAATCTCTGATTTTTAATTTTCGTTAAGATTAACATTTTTTTTTCAAAAATTCGTATAGGTATTTACAAAAATTTTATATTCTGTATGCAACTGTTTAAAGTATTTTATCTACATATTAAATATAGCTTATAGTATGACAGTGTATAGAGGCTTTACTCTGACACCACAGAAATATAATCTAATCAGAATACCTACCACCTACAAACCTGATCGATAGGGTTACCCTTGCATCTAGATTTCACGAAAATTGAAAATACTAGCCAATTATTAACATTTAGTTAATATTAGACAATACATTATTTTACCGGATTCAATTGTTTTTGGAACTAAATGTTAATACATCTAGTAAGAGAACCTTAAACGAAATTATCGATTCCAATTTCTAATTTGCATGATGTCACAATTCAAGAGTTCTAACCTAAACCCGGAAGCTCCTTGTTATATCGTGAAACGTCATTCCTCTGTCAGTTTCTGATGTATGTGCATCGAATATGTAATTCCCACAATTACTTTATTTAATTTTTATGATAATCGATAATTTCCATGTAAAATTATCAATCAGAAGATTCTAGTGTCAACTAAAAGTGTCACTAGAAACACAAGCGTAATAATTTAGCGGTTTGACGTAGATGGTTGGCGGTTTTGGAATAATTAATGCTTCATTATGACGTCACGGCACACATTAAGATCATTGGTTTTAAATTATTTATTTTATTCATTTTTATATATAGTTGAGAACCTAATCAAAAAATGTTATCAAAAAACAAAAAACACAACAAACAAACAATGTTGATTGATTAGTTTTTTATGTTTGTTTTGTTTAATGTCAATTGATAAAAAAATTTTGAAGCTACAGTTACATCGCGAAGATTTAAAAAAAACCGACTCCAATTTCTTCACTACGTCTCCATTTTGGAACTCCTCTTCGAAAGGTACATCATGATTCAGTGGAGTCGAAGCTTCGTCTTCTTCGTACACGAAAACGTATGCACTAATAAAAGTACAACCAATGGGCGGGTCATAGTAAAATAGAGGATCATATCGGGATTACAATCTATCTTTCGAAAAACATCATCAAAGTCTATTTGATAATATTGGTGATGATTCCTTTGTTCAAAAACTAAACTTATTTTAGATGCATGCTATCTTTTTCAAATGAAGCAAAAAGAAAAGAGATTGAGCATTTTAGACATGTCATATTAGTCCGGACATGTCAAATTGTAATATTTTAATCAACGTTTTCTGAGTGATACATTAAACGTCAGTAGAAATGTCCTGTACAGACTAATCTGACAGCACTTAAAGTGTTTCGTCTCTGTTTATTAATTTCGTTGAAAGAAGATAGCGATATCTTAAAATTAGTTTAGTGAGTGCGCAACAAAATTACCACCATTGGTCGAGTGTACATAAACACATATAAAACATAGTATTGATAGCCTCCTGCTTTTTGAAGTCGATTTAAACAGCTTCATTTGGCCATGTTCATTTATTAATTCAACTTTGCCACAATCCTGTTATAGGTTTGGTAATTCTACATGTGCTAACTAATTCTAAACGCGGTTAATATTCAAATAGAGAAGCAGCATATTTTATAATGTTGTTATAATATACTATAATACATTTATAACATTTGGGTAATGGCACAATGGGTTGTATTAGTTTAATTATAATTATTTATAATTCTACGTAAAACAATTGTTGGTAAACTATTTACTTTGGTTTTGAAATACTTTGGATATTTAATACGATTAGTTTAGACAGTTAATACAAGTCGCCGAGATGTTCCGGAAAAAGTAATAAAAAAAATAATTTTAGGACTTTTTATAAGCATTTTTCTGTGCTGGTATTAAAAAATTAAAGTTAATTTATTTAGCACCCATAAACTGCAACAGTTTCGCTTCTTTTAAACTAAAAAGTATGTAAATATTATTTTTTCATAAATTTTAAAATACCTATCAACTCTCGTAGATAAAAAAGACGTGTGGCATTCGGAGACTGCCGCGATAAAGCTATTGCATAAGCAGGCACGAGTCACCAGATTGCGGGGCGAAAAGGGGAATTACGCATGCGCAGTAACGCCAATACAACCAATGTCATCTAGAGGCAAGTTGCTGAACTAAATAGACAAGCGAGATCTAAAGTCATTAAAAGTTTTGCTATTCATCGATAGATGGCGGTATGATGAGGTGTTAGGTTATTTTCGTTATGGATTTCTGGATTCGGTCTCCACGCTTAAGGCCCGCGATAGAAGCTATGCAATAGCTTAAAAAAGTTTCTGAGATGATCGGTTTGTACTGTGCCATGCTACATATAACTTTGTCTCTCTCTGTTATACTTATTGTAAAAGAGAAGAACATAAAAGTTGCAGTGCGAGAATCGATACGGAAATGAGTTGTAAACAATTTAAAGATGTTGTTAAATTATTTCCCAAAAAAATGTTATATCTGTATATATGTTTGAAACAGTAACTCAGGATTAACATTTATCATCCATTTTCATTTGCTTTTTCACTGAAATTTCAATCCATATTCTTTACAATTTTACAACAATATTTATCACATTTTTTTAATTAAAATTAAATTTTTAAATAAGTACAGATATGCGACTACCTATAATACTCTTCCATATCTGACACCATAAAAAGACAGACTGACTATTAGTTAAATAAAATGTTATGTTATTACGTTACGTATAATTGCATGTATGAACAAACGTTTTATTTTCTTTTGCCAAAAAATAAAAATAAAAATTATAGTAAAATGTTGCATCCAAAACGTGTGTGTGTGTGTGATAGTGAAGGCTTACTACAATGACTGTTTACTTTATGAACCTATATTACTACTGGAGACTATAATCTTATCAAAAACCTGATGTTAATTTCCAAATATTGCTGACTCTCTCTAATTTATTGACCGGTCTTTCTGAGAGTCTTGTGATGTCAACCCACTCAAATGTCCGACGCTACTACATTATCCCAATTAAGGGCCAAAACACATAACCGCGATGCGGCGCCGCATTATTAGCAATATTAAATTAAAGTTAGCACAATTTCGAGCATAATGTTGAAATATATAATATGTTTCGGGTTTATTGTACGTTAAAATCGTATGAAAATTATATGCTACACGATTAGGTATTTACTTGAAGACATAATTCAGAGTGCAAATAACACATTAAAATTATAAAGTTATACACATGACAACAATGGCGGAAAAAAGTAAATTGTTTCACCGCAATGTTAGTATTAAATAATAATTTTACGATTGATCTATGATAATGAGTATAATCTACATTCTATAACCTACAATTATTTTTACTATAACTGTTCCGGTTTGGTAGTTATAACTAGTTTAGTTGGGAATGATTATAAACCAATGGAAAGCAGTGCGCGGTTGCGAAAGCTGGACGTTCGACAGAAAAACGAAAGAGATATCGGTAAATTAGAGAGATACAGCAATATTTAGAATGCATATCAGGTCTTTGTTAAGAGTGTAATCTTTAGCAGAAATATAGCGAAATGGTTTGTTTCCGTGGTTCATCTAATTTGGCTTTAAATAACTTTTGACGGCTTTTAAATTCATAAAGGTATTACAACTGTCTCTATTATTCGCATTGTGAATTGTGATATTGTATTTTCAATAGCTGTTACAGTTAAAAAAATATTAGAAACAGAATAAGTTAAATCTATTTCAATCCTTCCGAATTTGTTAACGATTGCCTCAAAAAATAAGGGAATGTTACTTAAGTTAGGGGTCATTCTCATGTATTTTTCTTCTCTGAAAGCGTTAACGCGTACGAAAAATATTTTGTCTTTAGGGATTAGCCATAAATTATGTTACGTTACGAGTTCAGGGAAAGGAAGGGTAAGACCCCTTTTCTTTCTCTCCTCTGTCTTATTTACTACTAATGTGACAGAATGTGACATGTTTATACAAAATAGTAATAAATTAATGTTTATGGTGACGATTTGTTACTAACAATCCTAACGTTTGGATATTGCACCAGTTTGTAAAAATGTCTGATGTCTGTAATGTCCATTAGGAAATCTGTCTTCTCGTCTTTTACATTAGAAAGGGAATCATGAAATTTGTTTTTAACCAGAATTAATGAAAGGTTTAGTAACATATTTATAGACCCTGGATATATTTTTAGAATCGGACATCCCACTCACTGAAAACACATTTTTTACAATTTTACAGTTATATTAATCACAATTTTTAAAACTACTTGTCTATTTGACAGTTAAATGCAGGAGTACAACTATCGCCACGAAGAGTTGCATGTTCAGCCACGTCGGGTCACATGATCCCGATTTCCCGGCTGATTGCACCCGGTCTGCCCGTGATGTTCCTTCCATCAGCTCTCTGGAACGTGCGTAGCCCTTCAGCCTCTCCCCTTGGACACTCTCTTCGTTGCTACGCCAATAAACTGTAGCTATCGTTGCGAGACACTGCAAAAGATAAACTTTATGTAGATACTTTATAGAATATTTTTCTGGGAGGTAGCATACGACTAACACTAAGTGATTGTTTGAACTTCAAGATAATTGTCCGATTATTTTGTTTTCTAATCACTGCAGTGCTGTTATAAATAAGAAAGAGTGTTTTTTGTGAAGATAGAGAGTGACGTATGCTTCTTTTTGTCACGATACTAACCTGAAAACATTTTTTCTTTTAATTTTTATTCTAATCTGGCATTTTTTGTTAACCCTCTCGAAATAAACTTTTGCAGTAGTAGTATTTATTTTAATACAGAATTCAATAATTAAACTCTTAATGATGTTTCGCCTTCAACTTTAATCGTCTATCAGTTTGTAAGCCAGCGTAAGCTAAAATCTCTAATAATTAAGATTTGAGAAAGTGGCCGCGGATTTGTGGCAGGCCTATGTCAAGAAGATAATCGAGTCTGAACCCTTTGGTTGAAGCGATGACAATGGACTTACAGATTTACAAAGGGGACGTAAAAGCCAGTTATCTCTGTCACAAAATCGCGCATTAAGTATTTCATAAAATATCTTAGTTTTGCATTGTTTCAGTTTTTTTAACATTATTCATTAATACTAAATCTCATTTTTTTAAATGTTATATTTAATACAAATAAAAGTACCTATAATATACAATTATTTCATTACAACGTCGCCATTCGATAATTTTTGAAGTGAAAAGTTCTTTAGCGGCATTGCGCTCTTTTTTGGAATGGGTAAAAACTTTTAAACTCGCGTCAAGACACGTGACCTGATTGAAAATTCGTAAGACGGCGCCGGGCGCTTGCGCGAATGTTCGTGTTGTCATGTTTATGTTTATGTACGATAGCGCAATAAATGAATATTGTATTCTACCACATAATTATTATATTATTCCCTAACCATTCCAAAATATCAAAAAAGCACAACTTTAACATTCAAGTTTTCACTTCTACCGGCACTCCCGGAGTGCCACCCGTCGTTCTTTTTTCCGAAAGAAGCTAATGCTTCCATTTTCATCCAATATGTATTTTACCAACATTACAGTACCAGTTTTAAGTAATATGTAGCCGACCGGGCGATCTTAGTATCGCTTGACATTGACAGCTACTAAAAGTTTGTATCGAAAAAAAAATTAAGAACAGAATCATTTTCTCCTCTTTCCCTATAATTTTTCTGGCATTTCTCTTCATGACAACTTTCTCCTGATAACTACCACACCAAAAAAAACTACGGGTTGCAGAAGTGAAAACTTGAACATTAACGTTGTGCATTTTTGACATTTTGGAACAGTTAGGGAATAATTTTGCACGAATTGCTTTAATTATCAGTATCATTTATGTGGTAGATTACACTATTCATTTATTGCGCTATCGTACACAAACACGACAATTCGAACATTCGCGCAAGCGGCCTGCGCCGACTTATGAATTTTCGATCTAACGATCTGATGATCTGACGCGAGTTTAGAAGTTTTTACCTATTCCAAAAAAGGGCGCAACGCCGTTAAATAAGTTTTCTCTTTTAAAATTAGCAAAATTGGTCTACCGCATTAGGCATGATGCGATGACCATGCGAAAGGGGGATTTAGTATCTTCACGCCCATATCCCCGAAGAGGTAGGCAGAGGTACAACCACGACTAGCCGAAGATACTAAGTCCCACAATGTGATAGGTGGCAAGCCTATCGCCAACCGGGCACAATTCCAATCCCGACCAACATTTTTTTTATTAGAAAATTGGAAAAATCCAATTTTCTTTTGTTGGCCGACCCGGGATTCGAACCCGGGACCTCATGCAGTCAAGTCCAACACCCGGACCGCTAGACCACAGAGGCGATGCGAAAGGGGGATTTATTTTTATATATAAACTAGCAGCACATCCAGGCTTCACACGGATAAGCAAATTTCTATTTTTTTAAAGAAATAACGTGGCCTAGGTTCATCAGCGATAATGTCTGCTTGTAATGGTAAAAGATTTTTTCAAACGCTTCAGTAGTTTCGGACCCTATTCAATACAAATTATTATAAATATAAATTTATTATTTTATTATTAGTATAGACCTCCTGCTATCGGTTTCAAATATTTAATCAAATGTGATTTAAAATTAGGATTACTCAAGTACAAATTCAGAGTTTCACATTTTTAACCGACTTCTACAAAAGGAAGAGGTTTCTCAATTCGACCAAATATTATAAAAAAATATATATGTGTGTTCGCGGATAACTTCTTTCGATAATATTTTTTGTGTCCCTCTTTAAAAATGTTTTATGAATTAGAGTAAAGTGTGGAAACACTATCTGTTCACATATTTTCATAAACTTTTCGTTTATTATATGAATAGGAGTAAGGACATACATATACATACATAACACAATGGACATTCTCAATAGAAAGCTTATTCTCGGAAGCTTATTCGTATTCACGTTGCCGTAAATTTCCTCACACCGTTATTTATGAGAGTAAAGGACAATATAAATTATTACTCACTTATGACTTTGATTCGCCTTTTCTGTATGAGTTTGACTTTTAAGGGCTCTAGGTTTCTAGCTCATTATAAAATTTAATTGCAAATATAATTTAACCTTCACCTTACAATGTCATTTTTTTGAGTAAAAACCACAAATATCACTCAATTATTATGACTTTAAGTCGCCCTTACTGTTTGTATTTCACTTTTAGTCTTTAGGTTACTAGCCTTTTATAAAACTATGATGCTAATAACTGAACTATAATCTTACATTTTAATTAATGTGGGTAGAAAAATGGCGATTATTACTCAATTTTTACTTCAATTTTAAGTTCCTAAAATGTTTAGGATTCACTTCTAAGGTAAGAACATATATTTTTAATAAAAAAAACTAGTACTGATGATTGATTTTGATTATATACTATTGATTATTGATTTTATTCTGGCTTCCCTTAAATTTAGCATTGATTTCTAAGATGAAACAAATTTATAACACAATATAAAACTTTGATGCTATTAATTGAATCATAGCCTTACTTTATTATGAAGGTAAAAGCTAGAATCATTTTCTAGTATATTATCATCTAATATATAAAAATCCCGAGTTACGGTGTGCGTGATTGAACTCCTACGAAACGGCTTGACCTATTCTCATGAAATTTTGTTAGCATAGTGATTAGGTCTCATAATCGGCCAACATCTATTTTTAATACCACTAAATGATGAGGGTGACTCATCCCAATTTTTTTAAAACTAAAATCACATTAAAATATAGTAGAAGAACGTCTGCCGGATCAGCTAGTAACTATATAATTAAGTATCATAACTTTGATTCTTCTATCCTAAAATGTTTAGCTTTGACTTCAAAAGATTTAGCTTTAGCTTTAGCTCATTATAATTATAATACTTCGATGCTAAAAGTTTGGACTATAACCTTACACTTTGTTATGCCACAATTACTTACTTTCTATTTTTGACTGCAAGTTACCTATTCTATTAGTTAAATTCGACTTCTATGGCTCGGCTCCATGTTTTTCATCTGTTATAAAAAAATGATGCTAATATCTCTCTTCTCTAATCGCCTCTGTGGTCTAACAGTACGGTAGTGGGTTTGACAGAAGTCAACCTTAACCCTTAAGAATAAGGTCCCGGGTCCGACCCCGGTTTGAGAGCGACAAAAGAAAAAAAAGGAAACACGTATTTAATTGTCTAACGAAAAACAACCGTTACCCAGGATTGCATATGTGCCCGCAGAATAGACCATCTGCCTTCCTGCCAAGCAGCTCGTAAAAGGCGAGCACAGGCTTACCGTCACTAACACCGTGACATCTGACTAGGTAGTAGAGTTTCGCAGCGACTCACCCGGATTGGTGCCACCGCCTTACCTATTCCTGCCGCCATAAGATCATGACGTGTTCCGGTTTGGAGGGTAAGGTAGCCGGTAAACTTACTTTTGCTTGAGGCCTAACATCCCGGCCTCAGGTTGGCAACGCACCATTACCACCTTTGGTGTCTCTAGGCGGCGTGAATTTCTTTCCATCAAGAAATCCGTCTGTTTGTTTGCCTTCCAATATCATAAAAAAAGATAAAATTATGACTCACTTTTAATTTTAAGTCCCCTTTCCTAAAATGTTTGGGTTTGACTTTGAAGTCTAACGCTAGACTTGTGGTTTCCAGCCCGTCTTCAAACTTGTAATGTTCTGGAGGGAGCACCACTGCGGAAGGTGCCGGTTCACCATTTATGTACCAGGCTAGCCTCGTTGCTGGTCTGGACTTGCCCGATGTGCAGTTCACTTGTACCCTGTCTCCTATTTGATACCGCAGTCGAGATCCCGTGATAATGGGACCAGATGCAGGTAATGCTAAAATATGAAATATCCCATTAGGTTTCTTATCGAGTTTTAGATAAGTAATTTTTTTGAAGTGAAAACTATGAAAACTTCTTTATCGGCGTTGCGCACTTTTTTTGGAATGGGTAAAAACTTCTAAACTCGCGTCAGATCATCAGAACGTAAGACGGCGCACTGCGCAGTTTAGTAAAACATCTTTAAATTTGTTTGCGACTTGTAGGTGTATTTACGAGGGGCCTTCAATAATTACTTAGCCTCATCGCCCCATGGCGTTGTTGTTACAAAAGAGTTTTACTATCGTGCAGTAAATACTTTTTGAAGTCTATCAAGTAG
>NJDC01006368.1:5245-23283 GCA_002245475.1 Calephelis virginiensis
TCGCTTGAAGAAGTATTGACATAGTTTTTTAGTTCGCAATATTTTAATGTGTGTAGCCCAAATTGAAAGTGATGTTAATTAAATAATAATAAATGTTGAATAATTCTAGCCTTTAATGAAAACAGTTTGTTTATTTTATTCCTGTTTTAATTACAAATACATTCATATCACGCAATGTCCTTTAGGCAAGCAGAGAGAATTTAATCCCAAATGTCATGATTTCTACCGACTTGCCTGGCTTTCTAACACGCCGTTAAATTTTTTATGTTATACAGGAAGACAAACAAGTAGACAGGTTTCCTGGTGGTAAGAAATTAATGGCGCCTAGAGACACCAAATGTGGTAATGGTGGTTGCCAACCAGAGGCCAGGATGTTAGGCCTCCAGCAAAAGTAAGTGAACTGGCCACCTTACTCTGCGAACCGAAACAAGCCACTCGACCAACGAGACGGTCATAATATTTACTTTGTAGATTTGAATAAAAAATAGTCTTTTTTATGATATTAGAAGGCAAACAAGTAGACGGATTTCCTGATGGTAAGAAATTCACGCCGTCTAGAGACACCAAAGGTGGTAATGGTGCGTTGCCAACCTGAGGCTGGGATGTTAAGCCTCGAGCAAAAGTAAGTTTACCGGCTACCTTACCCTCCAAACCGGAACACGTCATGACGTTATTGCGGCAGGAATAGGTATAGCGGCGGTACCAATTCTGGTGAGTCGCTGCGAAACTCTACCACCTAGTCAGATGTCACGGTTTTAGTAACGGTAAGCCTATGCTCGCCTTTTACGAGCTGCCTAGCAGGAAGACAGATAGTCTATTCTGCAAAGGAGCCCGGACCAACATGGGGATTTAAACGTATTATTTTGTAATAACATTATATTACTACAAATTGGTATTAGTTTTAACACTTTACATAAATAACTTCACATATCAATTTCTGCAGTATCCTTTTAATAAAAAAAATTTGAAATCCTATTAAATTTTAATAATAAAACGATAACAGGTGAGTTTAACGTCGAATAAAATAAATCGAATCTAGAGTAAACTAATAAACAACAAATATATCGTAATTTCCATTTATAATAAGCTAAATTTAGCTTGTTATATTGATATTTCCAACTTTCTTATAATATTTACTACATTGGTTATGGGTTCCGGATATTTACTTGCTTGTTTACCTTCAATCATTTTAAATAACACTTTTTTATTTCAAAAAAGGGTTTAAAAGAAAACCTCCTCAAATATCTATTATCTTACTAATATAAAGTGGCAGGTTCAGGGCAGTAAATTATTAAGGGTTTTTTTAATCAGGATAACTAAGTAAAAATGGAAATAGTAATTGAATGGAAATGTACTAAGCTAGAAGCAGCCTAATTACTTTTTATTTCGAAACGTTTAAGTTGTAATATTTGGTAAATTTCTACTGCTTTATGGAATTATCATAACATTTTTTAATTATCATATTTTTTACGAAAATTGCGCCGACAGTGGAGTATGAAATTTGGCACACTTATAGTTTATGTGTAGGAGAAGTGCAGAGATTTAATTAAAAAAAATACACATTTATTAATATATAAACAAATATATTGATTATAACAATTAAAGATCACAGATGGCGCACTATAAATATAAAATATTTATAAAGTTTGAAAACAAACTATAAACATAAAATATTTATAAAATATTTTTAATTATTTATACGGGATACTCACGATCTCTTTTTATTTTATTAATTCGCGACGATTTAAGTTTAAAAATCCTATTTATAAAATAGTTGGTTTTGATAAACGAAGATGGCGTTCATATTAAAAAGATATTAAAATTTGTTATGGGTTGAATTTCGACCAATGGGCGACCACTAGTTTAAATAATTAAATGACTTCATAAAAGGAATTAATTCTCAGAATCGAATGAAATCATTCTGTTATTTTTTTTATTAAAACAGCAAACAAGCTGGCTGCTTATAAGATACACCTTAATATATTTATAGATGGATATCTTAAATTTTATGGATGGTTCTGGAAATAAAAACAATTAAGCCTATGGGCTATTCACAAGTTTAGACTTGATAAAAATTTGATAATATTGCATCAGAATTTCAACTATAACAATAGAATAACATATTACAAAAGATTATCTTTTATTATCATAATTTAGTCGAGTTTTTAGTACTTTAATATTTCTAGTAATAAAAATTTATCTTGAATTATGATGTTTTGGTTTTCCGTCATGTTCCTCTTTCTGATATGGCTACATATTTGTGAACTCGATCAGGATTTCGTTAATAGTTACCAATAACATTTATAGCAGACATTTTATGAATCTGTAAAAGAGTGTTCAATCTCGACGGTTGTAAACACACCTTCCAACAAAGTAACCTTGTAGAAAATTTTGTACCATGTTTTTTTATGTAATAGCTCCGCGAATAAACTCACGGGTCTCTTCATGATAAGTGATAACCGTGGCCTTTAGACACCATAAATCTTATAGGTGCGTCACTGTTATGCGACTGAGATATTAGACCTGTTGTACAAATATACTGGCTACCCTAGACTCAGGACCGGAACATGACATAGTCATTATGGCAGCAGGAAGAGGTAAGACGGATCCCTAACCAAGCAAGTTGCAACACAGCACCAGTGGTTTTGTTGGTACTGACCTTTGTTTTAACCTGTGCTTGCCTCTCAGGAGCTGCCTGGTAGAAAGGTAGATAATCTATTTTATTCAGCGGATCTGAACTCACACGAATAAAATTCTGACTATAATTAAACTTGGATTAAATCTACGATCTAAACCGATGCAAATCCACGTTTATGACCAGTGTTTACAACCATTTAGATCCCCTACAAACATCCATTCATTCATCCTCATAAATTTTTACATTTAGAATACTAGTAGGAGAGATATTGTCTTTTCAATGATAGTTTTGATTTTAAGTATCTTCATGCCCATATCCCCGAACAGATACACAACCAGGGCACCCACTAGTAGCCGAAGACACTAAGTCCCATAACGTGATTTGATAAGCTTATCCCCAACCGGCTACATATCCAATCCCGGGCAACTTTATTTTAAATGAAAATATGTATTTTCTAATTTTTTGCGGCATGACCCGGGGATCGCACCCAGGACCTTAATAAGTCATATCGTACGCTACCCGCTAGACCACAGAGGAGTTTTAATTTTAATTTGTGATATTTTTTGCCAATTTTATTTGTTGACTTATTTACTTATCAAGAATATTTACTTAAAAAAATGAGTACTTTGAAAAAACTACATTATTTACTTTAAAAAAAATTGAGCTGTACCAAACATCAAGACGTCGTTCCATCAAATCATCAGCCATTGCTCAATACAAAATGAACAAATGTTAACACTTAAGTTGGGTGAGCAATTAGGTAGGTAGGTCCTAAGGTTAATCGACGACAGTCGTTTTGATTGACAAACGCATAGTAAAAACGTTAAATACTTTCGTAATATGTTTGTATAATTACATATGTTTTTTATTGGATGCCGTTGTAAAACTTTTTTGGATCATAATTAATACATTTAGTAGCTAGATTATGGTAGATTAAGATCAATGAATGCTCGATATTGTAGTGTTCCAGATATATTGTTTATTTTGAATCTTACAATGTTTCTGAAATAAAATAAATAATAGAAAAGTAAGTAAATAAGTGTCTTCACGCCCATATCCACAAAGAGGTAGGCAGGGGCACAACCAGAGCACCTACGACTATCCAAAGACACTAACCCCCACAACGTGATAGGTAGCAAGCCTATCGCCAAGCAGGCATATATTCAATCCCGACCAACATTTTTTTTATTAGAAAATTGGAAAAATCCAATTTCTTTTTGTTGGTCGACTCGGGATTCGAACCCGGGACCTCATGCAGTCAAGTCCAACACCCGGACCGCTAGACCACAAAGGCGATAATTAAATTTATTTTTTTATATTGTAATCTCATGTGATAAAATTCCTATATCTCAGAAAGGTTATTGAAATCGACCGTTAATAACACGTGACGATGCAAATGGTGAATAAAAGAAGGGCAAAGACGCGGACAATTGCCAGCATCATCATCAATGCATACCTCATTACATTATTACATTACAAAGGGTTTTCCTTTCATTAATCTGATTTAAACCTGACTCAAAATGATTGATTGATTCTTCGCGATTCAAACTAAATCATTCGAATATTTTAATGAGCATTCTATTTGAGGAAGCACGTTTAACAATAGACCTAATCAGCGATAGAAAATCACAAATCACTACCGTTAGCACTATAATTCGAATCGATAATCACGACTCGATTCAAAATCGATTCGATGATCGACATTGCACCGCCCTGTCCTGTGGCAATCACAAAAGAAATGAAAGTTTTGATAACTGCTTAAATTTGGTAAGGTTGATTTGGTGTAGAAATTCAGATCATAGTTCGCTAATGTGTTACTTTCTCTTCGTCAAATATGAATTAGAATGTTTATTTTTAACCATTACGCAAAGAGTTAAGTAATGTTTGTAACGTTGATAGGGTAAATGGTGTGAACTATCGCGTTGTTGGCGATCTATTTTACCATTGAATACATTGAAGATGTCGAAAGAGGCAATGTGTAATTAACTACATTCTTCGAATTTCGGATTTTAATACGAAATATGGTGAAGTATTTCTTGCCTAACATTTTTTTTTTATTAATAAATGTATTAAAATATTAAATAATTCAAAACAGTGTTTCACTAAGTGCCAAGGACGGAAACATCAAATTTATATCAACATTAAATATGTAACATATTTTTTATCTGTATGAAAAAACACTATTTCTAGAAAGGAGAACTAAAAATTAAATATATTGAGTGAAACAGTGTAAGTGTTCTTTTATATACGTACATATATTTCTTCACGCCAAGTCCCTAAAGTGGTAGACAAAGAGTATCGAGTGCCAATCCGCACGAACCTGACAAACCTCTCTGGCTTTCTCCACATTTATTACCCTTTTCATACAAACACGTCGGTTTCAGAGACTCAGTATTATGAAAAATACATAATGGAGTTTTACCAAATTCCAAGGATGAAAACAATTCAATATACGAGTATAGTATACATTTTTTCAAATGTATTTATACAGTAGTAAAATTCTACTTGGTAATATTCTGATCTAGTTACTTAGACTATGCTGACGACAGTACTACAGTAGTGAGCTGCAACTTTTGATAGACGAAACTATTGACTGATAGGGCTGTCAACTCGTCGTCTTACTCCAGTTTCGTAGTCCACTCTGACATGCCTAGATCGATCGTCACGGCACATAACTTTTACAACGTCTAAATCTAATATTATTTTATCTTTTTTTTAAAAACTATAGAATATCTTAAAATTTGTGAATCCCGTAGTAGTCTATAAAAATGTCGACGTGCTCAAGTACTACATATAATATGGTCAATGTAAATAAATATTTTCTGATTCTGGTTCTTAAAATTACTAACACTACGCAACAATTTAAGTTACGAGTTTTGTATTATATTGTAGGATAGCGATCAAGTATTCGGCTCTTCTGATACTAAGAGACTGTTGTCGCCTATAGACACTCAATGTTATTGGTGCGTCTCTAGATGTTGAGCCTCTTCATCAAAGTTTCTTTCTACTCTAGTCTCCGATATGTGAGACGGAACACCCTAATGGTGAGTAAAGAAGTTACGTCATTATTGAAAACTTTGATGAATTATGACGTATGTATTAATTGTTTTTTAACAGATGTAAAATAAGCCTTTATTTTGCTAATTCCGCGTAAGCAGAGTAACTGTTGTGGCAAATAATCCTCCAATTGACCCAGAATGTGATAAGCCTAACTGACGTTCCCACCACCCACCTCCGCGACCAGAACACGAATATAGGAAGAGCTCGGGAAACAATATAAATTTTCACGTTCTTATATAATTTATATTATTTCCCGAGCTCTTCCTATATTTGTGTTCTGGTCGCAGGAAGAGCTCGGGAAACAATATAAATTGTCACGTTCTTTATATAATTTATATTGTTTCCCGAGCTCTTTCTATGTTCGTGTTCTGGTCGCAGAGGTGGGTGGCGGGAACGTCAGTTAGGCTTGTCACATTCTGGGTCGATTGGAGGATTATTTGCCACAACAGTTACTCTGCTTACGCGGAATTAGCAAAATAAAGGCTTATTTTACATCTGTTATAATGGATTTCCGCAAAGTAACGCCTGATTCAATAAAATAAAAAAATATGTTTTTTATTTAATTTACAATAAATCTTAAAATTTCATAAAATTAAGCAAATTCTAGAAATTTATTATAAACTTAAAAAAGGAAATGAAACAGATTTAAAATGAGGATAGATAATGACTATTACACTAACCACAAAAAAATCATATTAAAAATTAGGAAAGTATTTGATTTTAGGAATTTAGTTATCGAATGGCATAAATTATCTTATTATATATGCAAATGTCATTAGTTATCGTTAAAAGACTAATTTCTATATAATGGAAATCGGCGATTAAAATTAGATGGAAATCTAACACGTAATTGAAACGACAGACTCATACTAAGTGTGTAATATTTAATGTGTTATGGACGGGATCCAAAAACTCAGGGCCCTGACCAGACTGTACTCATTAATATCATTTATGAAAACTGAAAGTTTTTTAACGTATGAGTACAACCGAAGGCTCTATGGGGCTATTAAAACGTTGTAACCCTAACTATGGCGGTTATTAAGAAGTAAATAATAAAATGGTTTCAAGGAGTTTAAACTGTCAAATCCGTCTGATTTCTGAGGACATTTCTTTAAATAGTTACCAATTAACACATAATAAATTCACCATTTGTATAATATAAACTAAAGTTATAAAACTTTAAAAACTAAAGTTTCTTTCAAGATTTTTCACTATTGTATCTGAACATTATTAATATTATTATATATCCCCAAAGAAAATTCCGGAATACTTCAAATGATTATTCCAAATTTTTAAAATAAGTTAACTGCCTAAGCCACTATAAGTCAAACTTAACAATAGCTCCATAATTTCTAATTATGTTATTGCGCAAACTCTAAGAAATTAACATATTTCAAAAAGTCTACTGTCTGTAAGTTTTGGGATCGAGGTCTATCAACATACGTAATATCGTGAGTTATGATTTCCTCCATTTTAATGATTGTCAATATAATTCATGCAATTGGAGTGCCATAGAAACGTGTTAAAATTATGTGAAAAAAAATCAGACGCGTGGGAGTGATTTAATATATGTTAATTTTGAGCATTAATTACTATGAAATGTGAATCAATGACCAAAATTAGATGTTAATGTCATTCTTGATTGAAATTTTCCGGAAAGGTAAGATTTATAGCCAAGATAACAAAATACATGTTGTTAAATAATAATTTACATGTGATCTAGAATGTGAATGTCGTTTATAGCGATGAAACCATGTCATAATGACATTAAAACGACAGTTGCTTGTAGAGACAGCGAAATATGTAGGTGGCATTAATGATATACTTTAAATCATTAATTTCTTTTTAATGGCAATTAGTGATCTAATTTATATGAATAAATTAATTTTTTTAAGTGTTTCTATGGTCTGAGCTTTAGTTTCGACATTGTCTATCTTCATCTGAGATTCATTGAAAGTTATTTTCCTTTATTATAAATCTTAATCCTAACTCCTCCAGACCTTACTTCTAAGTTCAACACTTTACATCACTAATGTTATCGTGGCAGGTTAGGGAACGACAGTAATCCCAAAAAGAAATAGTCGTCATAAAAATTTACTTAGTCCAGTCAATACAAATCCAAAATACATTATTTGAACTAAGTGTATTAAAGGAGCCGGGGCATGAGGTGGTTTTGATAATTATTATTTTTAACTGACCCAAAAAAGAGGTTATCTATTTGACTGTATTCTTATTTTGTACGTTTCTTACGAGACTCGGGCATTAATGATCCCATTTTTCTTAATGAGGTTCATCTATTTTGATATCATTGATATTGATTTCGTCAATACAGATTAAAAATTGATAATATTAATATGAACTAATTGTCAAATCGTGACAAGGTAATCAAGCAATTGCTATTACAATTTTGAAGTCACTCTAATCTACTTCAGAAGATTGAGATGCGATTGCCACTTGACTGATTCCTGTATCAATCTGATCACATACGATTAGATAAGGCCACATATGAATAAAAGTGGTAACTTAAAACAGCAGTAAAAAGCGTTTAGGTGTGATTGGTGTACATAATAATTTATCTTTGATATCAATGAATGATGGCAATTAGCTGTTAACTTTACACTTAATTGAATACCTGGCAACTTCTGAGCATTTGTCTTGAGTTTAGGCTTGTCAAAATATTAACTATACTCTCTACCGTCACTGTAGTTTATTTGTATATAACATTACACTACACCGTCGCCGCCGGTCTCGGTGACGAAGACCTCTCTTGCGCCCGGCGCCTAACGCCGAGCGACGAGCCACAAATACTCCTCCATCAAGTCCACCCAGTAACCAGAACGCAGCACCAAGTCAAGGTACGGTCTCCCGGGAGACAGCCCTTGGTGTTGGTGTTGTAGGTAACAGCCCAATCCATCTAAATAATGATGTCTCGGGCTGAGCACTCTGCTCGGCCCACAAAGTTCGGTGAAGTTGCAAAAAATCTTGAGATTAGCAACAAGTTAGTCATTCAATAAAAAAATTTATAAAAACTTTGAACAGCGCCTCTATTGGTAACTAAAAGAAACACATTTTTAGACCAAAAGTGTCACAGATTTCGACACATATCTTACCGAATGTAGTCTATACCAACTCATGGTAAAGGCTCTGTTCGTGATTTATTTATTCACTAACTGCTGAACTGCTCTAGACTTTGCCCGAGTTTTCAGCTACCGGAATTGAAGTAGCCTAATTTACTTTTTAACGACTTCAAAAAAGGAGGAGGCTATATATTCGACTCCCACATTTTTTATGTATGTTAATCAATTTATGTGTAATTTCTGAAATGATTTCAAAATATTTTTTAAAAGAGTGTACTTTAGCGGTGGTTTCATTGCCACCAACGCTGAATCTGATGATGGAATCCATCTATTCATCCCTTAATTTTTGTGTACCTAGACCTATTTTTTGAAGTTTTACTGCGCTTAAATTATATATCATAATTCATAAATATATGATCGTCTCTGTGGTCTAGCGGTCGGGCATCAAACTTGACTTCTTGAGGTTACTGGTTTGATCTCCGGGTCAGGCAACAAAAAAATTAGGAAATGTATATTTTAAATTTTCTACTAAAAATAACGTCAGGATTGGATATGTCCTCAGTTGGCGATAGGCTTGCCACCTACACACATTGTGGGACTTAGTGCTTTCAGCTAGACGTGGGTGCCCTGCTTTTGCCTCTGCCTACAACTCCGGGGATATGGACGTGAAGATTTCGAAAACCTTCTCAAACAAACAAACCGAGTTTTACACGATAGTAGTGTTCTTCAAAGGTTCGCTTTCACCAAAACTAACTTAATTGTTTCTGCCGCCATATTACCAGTTTTCACAATAGTCGTTGCTTAATATCTTAACACCAACTTGATGTTCTACCGTTAATCTATTTTATCGTCATTATGTCACTAACAATAGTGTAACGCTCGCTGACCGCTTTCGTAACAGTGAGATTCGAGAAAGAGTGGTATTGTAAGAAAGTGTTGGTGTTAAAATAAGGTAGGGCATGGTCCGCTGATACATTCATATGAAAAGAATAACTGATGAAATATTTTTAAAGCAGATATACAATTCGAATGTTTGTTTATGTCGACTACCTCATCATTGATACCCCTAGTTGGATCATGATAAAATGTGAATAGGACTACATCGGAGTCATGGCCATGCCTTTTTAAAAAAATCCAAATCGGTTTCTAATTGGTCGAATAATTGCGTAACAAAGTTACAAAGAAGAATTAAAAAAAATATAGTCGAAAATATAGTCAGTTTTTGGAATTGACTGTATGAGGTCACAGGTTCGAGTCTGGGGTCGGGCAACAAAAATAAAATTGGGTTTTTCCAATTGGATATGTGTCCAGTTGGCGATAGCCTTGGCACCTGTCACATTGTGGGACTTAGTGTCTTCGGCTAGTCGTGGGTGATCTGGTTGTACCTCTGCCCCCCTCTTCGGGGATATGGGCGTGAAGATACTTACTTACTTACTCTTTTCTAGATCCCAAAATGCCTTACCACGCGGACAATCGCCACGAAATCCGTTATTTCGCTTCCGCCCGACACGGTGAGCGGTGCCGTGTGTTAGTCGCCTTAAGAAAAAAAAATAGGAACCCACTGAGTTTTTTTCCACGTGTTTTACCTATTTCTTTAAGAGGCGTTACAATTTCGTCTTTTATTGCCCATGTGAAATAAACGTTTTTGTATTCTATTTTATTCACAAGCAAGCTTATCTATTATAAGGAATTTCTTCCCGTTAAATAAATAAATAAGATCTTGGTAGACCTAATGTATCGATGTCTAAACTTTTAATTTATCTGTGTCGCAAAACCGTTTACACTGTAAATAACCAAAAACACCTATTGGGTGGTCTTCCCGGATGTGAAATACTTTGAACCTTGTCTTTACCTCGTTTACATTTTAACCCAATGCATAAATTGTCATTACACCAATCACTCGAAACATTGAATCGATAACCGCGCTAACATGAATCGATTTGATATCGATTCTCGGTTGGGTGCCTTAAATGGTGTTGCGTTTGTATAATCTATTTCTCGTGATATACGAGGAATTTATACCACTGACAATCTCGTAGTGTTAACTACGATACGGTTTTCGTGCATGTTCACGATCGAGTCTTATTTAAATCGATTTTTTATCGAAAATACACTCATTTAGATTCATGACTGAACTAATATTTAGATAATTTTCGAATGTTCAAATGATTGTGATTTTTAAATTGTAGTTTTTATTTATGTTACGCAAGGGAATGACTATCGGGTTAGATGGTGGAAAACATGATTAAATAATCATAGAAATATATTTCTAGGAATGCATTGGTCTATTTTATTCGTTTTTATTTCGTTACTGAAGAAAAATGATAAATGATAATAAAAAAAAAGATAACTACTTGTGACTTATGTGATACGTTAAATAATGTTAGTTGAAGATCCGAACCTACATCGATCTACACCTTGCTGATAATAGAATGAAACATGTTTTATAATAAATTTAGTATAATTAATAAAAATAAAATGAAAAATGTATTGGTTGGAAAAATGTAGGATTTTTATCCTAGACAGAATATTTTTAATTACATTATTACAAAGATTTTCCATTTTTTCCTATTTTTTCTAGTCAACCCAATATCAACATGTTCGTAGTAAAATATCTCTTATGTTGATATACCTTTCTTCTATCTTCGAATTACGTGGAAGTAACCAATAACAGCACACCCAACGTCTGCACATTTTAAATGGCATAAACATTTGGTCAGGATAAATTATTCCTAATATCCAAACATTGTAACATTTGATGAAAAACATATTGTAAAAAAAATTATCTTAAACATTTTTTTAGGCAATCTATTATTGATATATTTTCGAATATACTAAATTAATTATGAAATATATTTCCACCTATTTTGAGCTCAGTGCAGATCGACTTAGCCGTATTAGAATATATAAAATTCTTGATTATTAGTAAAACATTTAAAATATACAAAAATCTACAACAAATTCATTTAAACTTTCTATAAATTTTAAAGAAAGAAAAAATTTCGCCCCAGACAGGATTTGAACCTGTAACCTTTCTTCTCAAGCCAACGAATGCTCTAATTAATTAATTCATTTAAAAAACTCAAAAAAGAACCAACATATTATATGGGTGCTATAAAAAGTGCCCAAAAACAAAATTCAAAAAACTGTTACCCGTTTTTTTAATCACCCAGCTTATACACTTAATATCAGCGATACTTATGTATAATAATGAACATTAATTGGACAATAACTCTCTTAATGAAATACACATCTTTTTAACAATACATAGATACTTACGTAAAAATAGATTGTGTCCAAAAAAAATGCCCATTTTTCTCTTATTTTTACAACTTTTCTAATCATGGTTAATTTGTCAGGGCTTAATGAACATTTTAAAAAAGTCAGACTTTATTTAGCTTTTCAGATGTTCCTTAGGTTCCTTTCCTTCCTTTTTTATGATATTGGAATTCAAACAAGTAGACGGATTTTCTGATGGGAAGAAATTCACACCGCCTAAAGACACCATAGGTGGGAATAGTGCGTTGCCAACTTTAGTCCGAGATATTAGACCTCGAGCAAAAGTAAGTTTACCGACTACCTTATCCTCCTAACGTCAACGGCAAAGCACTGACGTTATGGCGACAGGAATAGGTTAGGCGAGGGTAATAATCCGGGCGAGTTGCTGCAAAACTCTACCATCTAGTAGGATGTCATGGTGCTAGTGTCGGTACGCCTGACTTGCTACCATTACATTTATTGACTTAATACATGAAAATTATTGAAGGAATCACAAATTTAAAACTTATTTGTAAAATATACAGAAAGTTGATTAAAATTTCCAAATCATCAATAAAAAAACACCCAGTACATTGTCCCACTAATCTATATAGTCTTACGTAATAAGGCGCATCGAGAATATAAAATTAGTTAAATCGCGTGCAATGCCATCGTAATGTTCAATTATTTATGTAAATTTAAAAACCAATTTTAAACCCTGTAACATTAATCATAAGATTAAGATTTGCGTAGTAAAAACTTTGAGTTGTGTCGTTTTAGTTTGATTATAAACGGTGTTAAGATTGTCGAATACACGAATGGTCAATATCGAACACAAGTTGTATCTTAAATTAGTATGAAGTGTAAATCGTAAGTAACAGATAACACTATATACATATAAAGTAGGAATAACCTTAAATATATATGAAAGTTTTTGTTTTATTTTAAATTTTGAGTTACTGCACTTTTCAATTGGAAAATAATTATAATTTAAATTAGTATGAAATGTAAATCGTAAGTTATAGAGATCATTATATACGTATAAAGTAGGAATAACCTTAAATATATATGAAAGTTTTTTGTTTTAATTTAAACTAGCTGTCCTAGCTAACTTCGTTCCACCCGTTCAGTTTGTATGGGAAAAAATAAAGTAAAGTAAAGTTAAAAAGTAAAGTTTCCCATTTTCCCTGCAATTTTTTCGGTTTTCTCATTTCTTCTTCCTTCTTCTGACAATAACTAACACAATAAAAAAATAATTAGCCTAATCGATTGAGTCGTTCGAAAGTTATGCGCTTACCAACACATTTAGCAATTTATTTTTATATTAAAGATTTTGAGTTACTGCACTTTTCAATTGGAAAATAGTTATTCTTTAAAAACATATTTATTCTCTTTTCATACAAACTCTTTACACCAACCTCGTATAAAATGCTATATCCTAGATTTGATGGTCGAATGTCAACCTAGCTCTCCCCGGGTACCTACACACACCTACATTCGCATTGTATATATGTTTTGTCAATCTTTCATCTGCCAGTTTTTCCACATGGCCGACGAAGCATGCCCTTTCTCATTTATAGACCAAGACTTAGTAAGACACTCTTTCTTGGATCTAACAGTCGCAATTGTGGTGAGCGAGTGCAACACCACAGGTTTTTTGTAGCGCTTTCATTTCTATAGTATTTATCCTACTATATTTTAGATATAGTTTAGGAAACAAAAAAATTGTAGCCAATAAAACTGTCACATTTAAAAAACAAACACTGAAATGCAGGAGCTATCAGCTCACAGCTTTAGCAGTAGTTTATTAGTTTTTTATTCATATTATTATGTACGTTACGTTTATTTTTTCAAGAAAATACTTTTTATTGATAGACTGGCTAAAGAGTATAAGTTTGGTAATCTTTAGTATTGATCTTTAACCAAACATGGAAGCAACCCCGTATTACATGTTCTAACCACTGTCTATCAATACAAAATGAAATGGACTGCATTTATAGGCGTCACAATGAGTACTTTGACACGTAGTTGCGAGATAAGTGCGTAATATATTGATCCTTGCGCGCTGCCATCGGCAAGTGCGCGAGCACCGCTTACAAATTGCGCCAAATGGGCACGCGCGCTTATAGGGTTGGCACGCTTATAGGTAAAAATAGGGATCGATGTAAAAATCGATGATACAAGATATATGATTTAACATAGAAATAGGGATCGGTGACACAAATACGGTTTAATATAAAAATTAGGATCGACATTAACATCGGTGACACAAATATGGTTTGATACAGAAATAGGGATCGATGACACAAATACGGTTTAATATAAAAATAGGGATCGACATAAATATCGATGACACAAATACGGTTTAATATAGAAATAGAGATCGATGTAAAAATCGATGACACAAGATATATGATTTAATATAGAAATAGGGATCGACATAAACATCGATGATACAAATATGGTTTAATATAAAAATGGGGAACGATATAAAAAGCGATGTCACAAAATATATGATTTAATATAGAAATAGAGATCGACGTAAAAATCGATGACACAAATATGATTTTTCATAGAAATAGGAATCGATGTTCAAATCAAAGACACAAATATGGTTTAAAATAGAAATCGGCGTCGATGTAAAAATCGATAACACAAATTTATTTTTTTATAGAAATAGGGATTGATGTAAAAATCAACGACACAAACATGATTTAATATAAAAATAGGGATATGAGAATTAGAAAGGGCATGCTCTGATGGTTCGGACATGTGAAAAGGAAAGATGAAAGATTGACGAAGCAAAAATATAATGTGGATGTGGGTGGACGTATCCGGGGAAACTTAAATTCACATTCTATCATCAAATCAATCAGGTACTCTTCGGCGATGGTGACAACAGTCTCCGAAACCGGCGTGTTTACGAAGAACACTTGTTCAGCTTCCTCCATAAAGATATGGAGGAAGCTGAACAGGTCTACGAGTATCGTGATATTTGGCACAAGATACTCTTCCGACGCCAAAAAGTAGTATGAAGTGTTAAATATATGTTTTTATCGATATAAAAATATAGACACATACTTTTCTAATTACCGAGTTTCCCTGTGTTGCTCCTGGTCCGCTAAGTAGAACAGACCATCTACCTCTCTGCCAGCTTGTAAGAGGCTAACACTGGTTAACATATAGGTCATCACTAACAACTAGTGATAGAGTGCTGTGCAGCAACTTGCCTGGATAGGGATCTACCGCTTTATCTATTTGTTGTTGACCGACCCGGGATCGAACCCAGGGCCTCTAGAAGTCAAGTCCGACGCTGGACCGCTAGTCCACAGAGCGATCTTCTTTCTATACACTCACATATAATAAATTCAACTCCCTCAAGGGAAGGCAGAGAGTATTGAATGCCAAGTATCACCTATGTTATTAAAATATGTAACATGTGCCAGCCCTATCATATCACGCTCTGAAGGATATATTGCCGTTCAAATGCTTTCAAGTTACCGACGTCACACATTCACCTATTCGAAACCATTGTATTTTAATTTTACCCGTGTAAAGAATCAGTAAATCGTTTTCTACCACAAAATAAACCTCTCCAAATCTTCAAACTTCACCCGTCGTACTTGGGTATAAGAGTAATAACTCCTTGAACATATAAAATTCACTCTCTATGACTAATATTTATTGTAGAGCAAATTGTATCAATTTAAAGAGAATGATTGGTGATATTAGTAATATTAAAGCACTTTTTTTATTTTAACAACGAATTATTTGATTTAATCAAGTTACATAATAAGACGCCTTATACGTTTTCAGAAAGTAAACTAAGTTACGGCTATATTTATAGTAAGGCGCAACCCTGATCTATCGCTACCAACGATGTCATAGATACGTTAACTTATAACCATGATCTTAACCAACATCTGCTAGTCAACTTACCCATCAGTGTTCGCTATAGTCGTTACTGATACTATTTGTCAAAAATGAAGTTTTGCACGTAAATAAGAGTATTTGCCTTCGTCGAAAATTGAACCCAAATCTCCCCAATGATAGGCGGCCTAGGTGGAAAGTACAACACTTTTTAAACGTATATCTATCCGACTCCAAAAAAGTAGGAGATTCTCAATTAGACTATGTTTTTGTATGTTTGGTAAGCAATTATCCGTTAATAGCCAACTAATTTTAACGGTTATTTAGAAAGATAGGTGATGATTCCGAGGTGAGTGAAAAATGTATGCATCAATTAAAAACTACTACTAGGATGTTAATAAAGTTTACGTGGGACCAGTTCGGAACAATTTGCTATATTTAAAAAAAATATCAAATCGCAATACTACATGAAATGGTTGGAGTCGGTTTTTGAAATTTTACTGCGCTTAATTATAAGTAGGAAATACTTCCAAGAACGCCTTGGAAGATGTCAAAGATCGAGAAGAATCATCAATATTTTATTGATCTTTATGAAGGAACTGATTTATGATTATTTGGTTGTCAATCATGTATTTCGCACGGGGGCTATTCCCATACATAGCTTTGATAAAACTAATTGAATTTAGAATCAATAATCTAATGCTTTCATTGAAAAGTGTGACAGTTTGATGGCTTTGCTGCACATTAAATGATATAACGTTTCATTGAAATGATAAAATATCGAGTTATTGCATTTTCTCCAAGATGATACTTAGGCTACTGTGAATGAGGCACTCTACCTAGTAAAGATAATCTTTAGTAGGTAGAGTAGCCTCTGTGGTCTGGCGGTACGGCGTCGGACTTGAGTTCTTGAGGTCCTTGGTTCGTTTCACAGGTCGGGCAATAAAATAAAAAATAACGTTACCCGGGATTGGACATGTGCCCGGTTGGCGATAGGATTGCCACCTATGATATCATTTATATGTAATATCACATCACTATTTGTTAGAATTTCGCGTTGAAAAGTTCAGTTTGAAAAGGTAATGGCTCTGCTAATTTAAAAAGGGAAACCGATAGGTCGAAAATAATAAATGTTACGTAACCATATTTAAATATATTTCGGTTAGGAAAGCGATGAAGTTTCACCGAGTGCCGACGATGGAAACTTTAAAATAATATTTGTTTACAAGTGCAACGATTGGAATAAGAAAATAAGTTGCAGTAGGACAAGATAGAGCGAGGTTGCACAGGTCGGGCGGTCTGCACAAAAACTAGTTAACAGCCGTACGGTTCCTACAAAAACCAGCAACTATCTGATTTCGCATTTCACGAACGTCTTCTGTCTATGCGCTTTTAACGCTTTGTAGATTTATACAAAGCTGATAAAATTTCAAATTAATTTAGCCGTCCCGGCAGACTTCGCATCGCTTAATATTAACATCTACTAACTTTTGTGTAAAGCGTTGATTTTCCATTTTTGCTGCAATTTTCTTCTTTTGTTTCTTAATAAGTACATAATTCTTACTCGTACAATAACAAACTCGTACAATAAAAGAAGTAGTATTTTTTTCCATTCGTTCAGAGTAATACAATGACCACGCGTAACAGGGATTTATTTTTTATATCGCCTTTGTGGTCTAGCGGTCCGGGTGTTGGACTTGACTGCATGAGGTCCTGGGTTCGAATCCCGGGTCGGCCAACATAAAGAAAATTGGATTTTTCCAAATTTCTAATTAAAAAAAAATGTTGGTCGGGATTGGAAATGTACCCGGTTGGCGATAGGCTTGCCACCTATCACATTGTGGGACTTAGTGTCTTCGGCTAGTCATGGGTGCCTTGGTTGTACCTCTGCCTACCTCTTCGGGGATATGGGCGTGAAGATACTTACTTACTTACTTTTTTTATTTTTTATATTTTGTGTGTGTGTGTGTATTTTTTTACAAAGATAACTATTTTGATATATTTTGATTTTAAATTATTTACTACACAGGCATACTTCGTTATACACGTGTCATGTGAAAGAGTTTTGTAATACAATTGGCTGACGTAAGAAATACACAAACTTCAGGTTGGAAACATATCAATACCATCTTTTA
>NJDC01006368.1:23711-51500 GCA_002245475.1 Calephelis virginiensis
AGCATACTTCGTTATACACGTGTCATGTGAAAGAGTTTTGTAATACAATTGGCTGACGTAAGAAATACACAAACCTCGGATTGGAAACATATCAATACCATCTTTTAGCCTTTATTTACTATAAATTATTAAATAGGTATTGAAATTAAATAAAAACCTTTGAGCCATTTCCACATGTATACCTACCATACAAACATTAAATATTTGCAATACTAGTTTCAAATAAAAAGGTAAAACAGCTCAATGTGATTCCAAAGTCACATCCCGATCCAATCATTCAGTACTCCATCAACAGTAAGCTACATTGAATTTGTCAGGACTCTTTCTTTGTACTGACAAACTAATTAACAACTCTATAAATCCAATAATAAGGCAGAAATTTCAATAAAAGTGATTACGTTGTAAAAGCTGCCTTTACCGTAACTTAAGTTCCCGTTAGCTATTTGATTAATAAAATATCCCGCAAGTTAAATGTCATTTTAACTGGAAAATGTCTTGCGATAAAAAGAAAAGTGATGAAATTTGGGACCTTTAAAGTGTTCTAGATATAATATTTGAATAAAATATTTATACCGTATAATTTATATTTTTTACTTCCGTGATCCTAAACGTGTACTTCATTTGTTTCAATATTTATATTTATGTTATCGCCTATGGTCTAGTGGTCCGGCGTCGGACTTGACTTCTTGAGGCCCCGGGTTCAATCCCCAGGTAGGGCAACAAAAAAAATTTAAAATGAGTATTTTCAATTTTGTTTTAAAAATGACGTTGCCCGGGATGCCCGGTTGGCGATAGGCTCGCCACCTATTACATTGTGGGACTTCGTGTCTACGGCTAATCGTGGCTGCCTAAGTTGTGCATCTGCCTTCCTCTTCGGGAAGATGAAGAAACTTTTTTTAAATATTTATGTTACTTTTTTATTTCTTATTTATTACTAGCGGCCCACCCCGGCTTTGCACGGTTACAAAATATACATAAACCTTCCTCTTCAATCATTTTATCTAATAAAAAACCACATCAAAATCCGTTGAATAGTTCTAAAGACTTAAGCATACAAAGGGACGTAGGGACAGAGAAAACGACTTTGTTTTATGCTATGTAGTAATTTTGTTTATTATTTTAGACCTTGCAAAACTTTTTAAAGTTTCTTCGCTAAATTTTTTATAGAAGTGTTTAGATGCTTTATATGTATAAACAGTTTTAGCCATTTAATAAAGATCACTAATTATGAAAACTAAGTACAAGTGGTAAAGACCGCTTTGTCTAGCAACAAAATTCATCTATTGATATCACATCTCTTTGTGTACTTATTACGAATAGAATTTGCAAATTGTGTCACTCATAGTACACACTGAATTGACTAATTTGTAAGTTTCGTTGTGCACAATAGTTCATTAGTATATACAACTTATTCAATGTACACATAAAAACCTTGTTTAAGCACCTTTATAATGACTTGACTAGAACTGGACATAATTTTTTTTAAAAAAAGTAAATATCTTAACGCCCATACACCCGAAGAGGTAGGTAGAGGTAACTAGATCACCCACGACTAGCCGAAGATACTAGAAGTCCCCAAAATGTGATAGGTGGCAAGACTATCGCCAACCGGGCACATATCCAATCCCGAGCAACGATTTTATAATGAAAAAATATTAAAACGCCAATTTTTTTCTAATCGTAAAGGATAAACCTTTAACTGAATTAGATAATTTCATATGCTGGTGCGTTGCCAATCTAAATATATAAGTTCAGACTACCAATACTCGACTACCAATAATCGTAAGCATCATCTGGATGTAAATACAATAAATTTTCCAGGAAGTACCAAATGACATTTCTAGTCGAATTTCGCCGTAATTGGTTCAGACGTCGAATTATACAGTTAACTAAACATTTGAACATTGAAACTTTAGCACAAATAACTTGGGAAACCCCTAATACGCCATATTACCTGAGGTTGGTTTGAAGCATTTTATATTAGAAAAAATAATGAAGTTACAGGTTTTGTATAACTTATATAATATCATCAAGATTTTTTGTTAAAGAAGGCGACAAAAAAGATGTTAGGATTTTTTTGCATTTTGAGGTTAAGTCAGCCAAAACATATCTTTTGGTTGTAGACAAGTAGCCTACCTATATATGCGGATATAGACTTGAAGATATTTTTTTTGTCTACCGGAAATCTTTCCCTCCAGACCAGAAAATAACAGTATCAACCTGGCAGTACTGTTATTACCTAGACCGCCTCGTTGGTAGAGTGGCTAGCGTATACGCCTAACTACATCGACCAACCGCGAGGCTCGGGTTCGATTCCTGATGGAGGCAGACATTTGTGTGATGAACATATAGATATCTGCATTTCTGGTTCTTTATCTGAGTGTTTATTAAATTTATTCTGGTATCTATTTAAGTTTTTCTATGTATTGCTATTGTTGACTAACACCCATAGCACAAGCATATAATTTGCTTACTTTGGGGTTAGACTCAATTTGTGTGAGTTTTCCAGGGATATTTAAAAAAAAATAACAATCCTAGCAGATATTAATAAGTAAGGCCTTGAATCCTCAACCGGGTAAATTGCTGCACAAACCTGTATCGCCAGAGATAAAAGTGATGCTCCTGTTTTGTAAAGCTTTGTCATGAACAAATTTGTAAAACCCTAAATCATGCGTCTGTACATGGTTGGATATAATTGGCTAATTTATAAAAAAAGTATCTTCACGCCCATATCCCCAAGTGATAGGCAGAGGCACAGCCAGGGCACCCACGACTAGCCGAAGACACTAAGTCCCACAATGTGATAGGTGGCAAGTCTATCGTCAACCGGGTACATATCCTATCCCGAGCAACATTTTTTTATTAGAAAATTGAAAAAACCCCAATATTCTTTTTGTTGCCCGACCCGGGATTCGAACCCGGGACCTCATGCAGTCAAGTCCAACGACTGAACCGCTAGACCACAGAAGCGGCCTGGTATGTGCTTCGCTACGTATAATCTGTTTTAGTCGAAGCACGCCCAAAAAGAAATGACCGCATCGAAGACATAACACAACAAAACAAAAAAAAAACAACTGACAAAAGGTTTTAATATGACAGCACAATCCCCATCTGAAAAAGTTTCAATTTGGCTGAAAAATACCGTATAATAAAATGATCCGCCATTTATTGAATTAATTTGTTACAATAAATGTGATTAATGAAGAACCCGTTCAGTTATAAAATTACAACGAACAGTGGCATTGATTTTTATTTATATAGATTACAATATTGGGAAAGCTATTATTTCAAAAACAATATTTTAGTGATATCATTATTATAGGCAGTTTATTGAAAAATTCTTGACTGCCTTATTAAAAAAACAGATAACAGCTTCAAAACAAACAATCCCATGTCTAGGAAGGATTTTTATAAAAAAACAGAGACTATGAAAATTACTCTTAAAACTTCCACTATGTAAGTTTGGCAAATAAGTTATACAATGTCATAAACCAGGTCAAATGCCTTCTGTAGTCCAAATACAAGGTAATCTAAAATCCTAACGGTATATAAAGTGGTCAGAGGTGCAAACATGGGGGATATACTTAGCTCAGGCGTTTATTTGCCCTACTAATGAGCGTTTAGTTACTGAGTACTGTAATTTGTGAGCTCTTGTCATTAAATATGATATCTTGTTCCACTATTTGAGTTTTTCAAAGGCATTAACAAATATAACTTTCACAACCTTAAAGTATGAAATTGAAATTTGATGAGAAAAACAAAATATTTAGTATGTTTCAACCAAATTCAAATGAAGATAAGGTTTTCTATAAATTTTAAAGAAAGAAAAAATTTCGCCCCAGACAGGATTTGAACCTGTAACCTTTCGTCTCAAGCCGACGAATGCTCTAACCAATTGAGCTACTGAGGATTCAAGTCCCGTGGCGAAATTTTTAATTCCTTTTAAACCCGTTAACGCGGGTAGTTATGTCCTATAGATACACAATTCTGAGTACCCACCAAATGAGTTCATCATTACAGATGAAATTCACATTTTAGAATGGCCATAACTTTCGTTAAAAATTTCGCCACGGGACTTGAATCCTCAGTAACTCAATTGGTTAGAGCATTCGTCGGCTTGAGACTAAAGGTTACAGGTTCAAATCCTGCCTGGGGCGAAATTTTTTCTTTCTTTAAAATTTATAGAAAATTTATCCCAAGCACAGGGCAAGTGCTAAAATAAAAATACGTTGCGAGGAAGATAAGGTTCTTTTTAAAGTCTGATTCTTTATCCACAAGATGATCATCTATATGCATTTTTTTTATATTTCTTACGTTGTTACTTTCCCTAATTATGAATAGATTTTAATGATTCTTTTCAGTAACATATCTCTAATTTTAATTAAGATCCGACTAGTTTGTACTTTTAGTACCTCTGTCCACCTCTTCGGGGATATTTTTTTTTTGTTTTCATTTTGAATGCATAGTAAATTTTAGTCGGTTTTAACAATTGCTTTTAATTCGGGCTCCCTTGCTGAATAGACCATCTGCCTTCCTGCCAGGTAGCTCAAAAGGCGAACATAAGCTTACCGTCACTGCCACCGTGACATCTAACTAGGTACCAGAGTTTCACAGCAGCTCGCTCAGATTGATACCACCGTCTTATCTATTCCTGTCGCCGTAACATCAGCAGTTGCCGTTGACGTGTACTGGTTTGGAGTATAAGGTAGCCGGTAAAATTACTTTGGCTCGAGGCCTAACATCCCGGCCTCAGGTTGGCAATGCACCATTACCACTTTTGGTGTTTCTAGGCGGCGTAGTTTTCTTACCATCAAGTATTCCGTCAACTTGTTTACATTCCAGTATCATAAAAATAATTTGCTTTACTTAATTGATATTTGGATTTTGATCACTTCTGTGGTCTAGCGGTTCAGTTGTTGGACTTGACTGCGAGAGGTCTCGGGTTCGAATCCCGGTTCGGGCAACAAAAAAATAAAATTGGGTTTTTTCAATTTTCTAATAAAAAAACGTTGCTCGGGATTGGATATGTGCCCGGTTGGCGATAGGCTTGCCACCTATCACATTGTGGGACTTACTGTCTTAGGCTAATCGTGGATGTCCTGGTTGTGCCTTTGCTTACCCCTTCAGGAATATGGGCGTGAAGATACTTAATTGATATTTTACACAACACAAATGTAATTAAGGTATTGTTATGTTAAAAAACATTTTTTAGATGAGAGAGTAAGATGAAATTTTTGATTTTTTTTGTAATACTGCAACATGGAAATTAAATAAAAGATCTTACCCTAAGGAAAAGCATTGTGAAAGATACATGACAGACTAACGTTATTGTTAAATTTTACGCAGTCGGGTTCTTAATGCAACTTTGATATATAAATTAACGCAAAATAAATCACAGATAGTGGAAGATTTCATATGTAATATCGTATATGGCCGCGATTCCGATCCGGTGGTAGATTACAAAATTGTTAGTGCACACAAATCCTACTTGTACGGTCAATGTGTATGAATATTTTTCAAGCTTTCAACCCCTATTTCGCCCTCTTAGGGATAGAAATTAGAGAAACGCTTAAGTACGTATGTACTTATTCTTAATAAGTAGACCAAAAATAAAGTTTCATGCTAAACCGGAATTGCACCCCCTTATAGTTTTTCCAAAATTCTGTCCTTAGTGAGTTTCTACTCTATAAAACAACCCTACTCACCGAATTTCATGGCTTTAACATTAACAGTTTGTGCTCAGCGATGATAGATGTCAGTCAGCACATGTTATTTTATAAGTATAGATCAGAGGTTCCCAAACTTATTTCATGTAACGCCCACTTTGAAAATCAGTTGTTTTGTAGCGCCCCCCCTCGTTTTCTTGTCAATAACCTCAATAACATATTTGTTGCGCCTAGTTTAAAAAAAAAAACATTTTTTTCAAGATTTATACCGCCCCCCGCTAGGCTTCCAGCGCCCACAAGGGGGCGTTATCGCCCACTTTGGGAAAGGCTGGTTTAGATGATATATCACAAACATTGAGCACTTGATGGTAGCTTTATATCACTTGTAGCCTTACAATAAGATATCAAGCCGATCGGGAATCAAAACGAGGACCTTTTCTTGCAATTTTGTAATTCGCTGTCATTATTATGGTTATTTCTGCCGACGCAACATGATTCAAAGTTTTATTAAAATGGTTTTATTGCGATTCCATTGATTTTAATAAACTCGTTTAAAATGGATAGACTAATATTTAGCGTGAAATCGACCTGCGGTTATATGACTAGTCGTATAATACTAAATGGCATAGATATTTTGGAATGATTCTCAGTAAAATTGGTATGAGGAAAAAATCTAGATCAATTTAAACAGATGGTTGGATCAGTAGAATTATGTTTCAGAAGTTCTAAACTAAATCTCATAAAAATAACAGGATAGCTTATGAATATCTTGGTCTCATTTTGTGAGGATGTTTGTCATTACATTACGTCTAAGTACTTAGACGGATTTTCACCTATAAACATCCAACCTGAGGCTGTGGGGTTGTGCGTCTTATGTTAGTACCTAATTTTGTTGGCTATATATAGTTGTATAGATAGATTGTATAGTTGGATAGTATCCATATTGAAATACTACATTAACGAGCGCTATCACTATGTAGGCAGAATTAGATATCTGAATCCGGGCGCCTCGTAGAAAAACGTGCCTTACATAACCTTATTTATTCGGAATTCAAATGAGTTGTATCTTTCTAGTCAGGAAAAAATTACAAAAAAATAATGATATCAAGTATAATTAGAAAAAAGTTATCTTCACGTCCGTGTCTAGCATAGACGTAAGCCGAGGAACAACCAAGGCTCCCACGACTAGCCGAAGACACTAAGTCAAACAATGTGATAGGTGGCAAGCTTATCGTCAACCAGACACATGTCTAATCTCTGTCAACGTTATTTTATTAGAAAACTGAAAATATACATTTTCTATTTTTTTTTGCGCGCGTTCGAACCCGGGACCGTAAGAAGTCAAGTCCGACGCTGGATGGCTACGTTGCAATGTAAAAGAAAGACTAACAAATACTTTCCAATTTGCAATATTTGTACGGATTCTCAAGGAAATAGTTTAAACCATTTTCCTTATTCGCATAAATTAATCTTAAAATAAACAATATAGAGTTACCTACATTTTCGTTACGAAACCATTAAAATTCCGTTACTATCTTGTTAATCAAAAATATAAACAACGGAGTTGATTCGTCTAATGACTTAATCAAAATTTATTAGAGTTAAAAGCCATATTCATCTTCAATAATAATTTGTATATTGATTATAAGTTATTTGCATATTAATGAAGGTAAAATTAATAAAAGTTGTTTTGTTATTAGGTAAAAGTCGCGGTCCGATCAAAAGCCCAAGGTTACCATTTATGGTATTAATTGCATTATGACTATAAAAATAATTAGTTGACTGTTTTAGTTTTATCTGTTCTAATTAAAACAGGTTAACTAGTTGCTGCTGTTAATAATTTTGTTTTTTAGGTACCGCATTCTTAAAAAGAATAAGAAGTATGCGTTTTTAGCTAAATAGTTGGCTGAATAGAAATAGTAATGTTAATAATTATCTTTTTATATGTTATACGCATAAATACGTCACCCATAGACCTCAAAACTAAAAAAATACACAATGAATTTGAACTCGAGGGCTTATGACTTTCGTTTAAAAAATAAAAAGCACACTTGCTAACAAAAAATCTTAAACACTTTGCTTTATAAAAAAAATAATTAAAACCTGAAAATGCAGACATCTAAATGTTAATCACACAAATTGCTGCCTCCGTCGGGAATCGAACCCAAGCCTCACGGTTGATCGCTGTATGGATAGGCATGTAGACTAGCCACTCAACCAACGAGGCGGTCGGTTGGGTAGTTGTTGTCAGGAGCGATGCATACGAAAACAAAAACATAAGAAGGACAGGACAACGTCTGTCGGCTCTGGCAAGAAATGCAAAGAAATCACAATTGTAACATATAACAAGAACACACTATTACGGTAACGAACATTTATTTTATTATGTTTTACCATTTATTGTTTACTGGCAGCGTATGGACTAAATACTACTATTACTAGCTGACCGCTAGACGTTATTCTGCTATTGTTTTTATGTATTTTTAGTAAAAAAATTTGAAGTGACTCTTATCACTATAGAGTATGAAAAGTAGATAGTAGTCGATTCTCAGACCTACTGAATATGCACATAAAATTTGGTGAAAATCGGTAAAGCCGTTTCGGAGGAGTACAGTAACTAACATTGTGATACGAGAATTTTATATAAAGGATTAACTTTTCTCTTAAATTACTTACTCTATCTATTAAAAATAACCGCGTCAAAATCCGTTAACGATCTAAGCAGACAGCGGAAAGCAATTTGTTTTTATGCTATATAGTGATTATGTTCAACGATCTTAATTTTACATTACTGAAGTCAGAACTTCTTCAGCGGCGATGCGCACATTTTTGAAATGGCTAAATACTTCTAAGCTCGCATCAGGACCTGACGTGACCTGATCGAAAATTTGTAAGATGCAGGGTGCTTGCGCGAATAAAACGGCGCAGGGCGCTTGCGCGAATGTTCGCGGTGTCATGTTTGTGTACGGTAGTGCAATAAATGAATATTTTATTCGATCACATAAAGCAATTCGTGCAAAATTATTCCCTAACCATTCCAAAATATCCAAAATGCACAAGGTTAATATTCAAATTTTCACTTCTGCCGGCACTCCCAGAGTGCAACCCGTCGTTTTTATTTTATTTTAAATGGAATAAAACCGCCAAATCTATTTCAATACAAAATCACACAAAACTTAAAACGCGCTAATAACTATAAATACTATTATCTTAAATTTTATAAAAATTTAAACGAGAACAGGAAAATAATATACATAGAAATAGATTAATTAACAAAGTTCTGATGTAACATGCAGTGGAGAACCTATTTATAAAAATACGCTTATAAGTTGTATTCAAAGAGTATTAAAACAGTAAATTAAAGCTCAAGGGTCAAAACAAACAAAAATTAGCATTAAGGAAATCTACACCTAATGTGAAAGTCTTAAATCAGGAACAAGATTCTAATCGTCACCTATCATGTCAAAAAAACCTCCGTTACAACTCTGAACGTAATATAGCTAACCGAATCACCGGTACCTTCCCACGACCTCACAACTACATTTCGCTGTGCCTTATCCAAGATACTTCCTAGTTAACTCGATTTTAATACCTATATCTTTTACATAAAGCTTAAATTTGCATCCAATATAATAGCATCCATTCAAAAGCGATGTCTCCTACACACATGCATACCTCAACACCTTTCATTTCTATGTGTGTAACTTTAATTTCAATTCGATTTCAATTCTATTTTTAAAGCAGTAGAATAGAATTTAATAAAGAGAGGTTTACATGTGTGCTTATTGACCAATAGTGTGAATGTCCAAGATGAAAGGTTCAGTCGACAGGTGACGATGCGGTGCTTTATTGATACGATTGTGTGTGTAATGTCAGAGTTTAACTTTAATGCTAGTGTTACATTTGCAATATCAACATGCGAAAACATGTTAAGTAATGCAACTAAATTACAAACATGCTAGGTTTTACTTTTATTACACTTAAAAGTGTAGCAATAGTTTTGTGAATGTCATTGGTGTGGAATATAAATTGAGTTTTATTTTAATAGTGTAATTTGATTATACACACAATAGCGTGATGACATTTGACCTTTGTGTTATTTTCGTTAATAATAACATCAAAACCAAAACAGATGTTAAACATTTTGATAAGGTTGTTTACAAATAGTTCATTAATCACTCAAATGTTAATCAAAGTAATATGAAGCTACATAACCGCAGCTAGGGCTTAATTTAATCATAACTAACTTTTGTATTTGTAATCAAATGATGTATCTATTATGTAGGTACTTAGGAGCTCCTGTTGTGATTTTATCTGTCCTATATAGGTATAGATAGTTTTCATTGATCTTTAATTTACATAATTAACAATACTAATTGCTGTTATTTGTTATAATATGATGCAATGTTTTTTCTGCATTACATATTTGTAAGCATATGTAATTAATGTTTATTTTAAATTCTGTATATCATTGTCAAATCGCGTTTACTGTGTAATGTTATCGAATAAAATTGTTCATATTATTTCCACCATTTTCAAAAATTTGACTTGTCTTTAAATAACAATGTCCTAAATTCCAACCCTTTATCGAATATTAAATTACCAATATTTATGCCTATGTTATTAAAATTCTAAACGTTGGGGCAACCCAGCTACTTAAAATAACCTCACACAAACTTTCGCCTCTATTATAGTTTAATGATTTTACATCATAAAATGATTTTAAGATATTAGTTAATTATGACATTTTTATTACACTAATGAATATGCAACATGTGACTCCACCTTTATTTATGACAGTGGGCACGAGTAGGTCGCCGCAGGTGAACTTGTTTTAGTGTGCGTGAGGTCATTGTGTACACATAGTGATTACGCGAGTGTGTATGTAAAGCAAAAGTTTAGATGGATCTAGAATCTTTTGTTTGATATAATTAATTGCATTTTTTTAAACAATTCAGGCATTTAACGCGCGTTGCCATTACCAAGAGTCACAACGATGACAGTCATCATCGCAAGAGTCGCTAAGGCGGGACTCCTTATCGTAAGAACCACGATGTGAAATAGTATGTATGTAGTTATATCCTACCAATATCATAAATGCGAAAGTTTGTATGTTTGTTTGTTTGTTACTCCTTAACTCAAAAACTGCAGAGCCGATTTTCACAACATTTGGCACACATATAGTTTTTATCCTGAAAATATGTTACTGTGGGACCATTAACAATGCGGGTAAAGCCGCGGGTAACAGTTAATAACTGCATAAATAAAATTATTTCGACGCAATATATTCCCCAAAAATTACGTTTTTGTTATTTAACTTTAAAATAAGAAATTCTATCGATGTGACAGATTAAGTTTCAGAAATCCATTTAAAATCCAAGGCCACAGATCTAACCATATTTGTCGGCTGTGGAGGGAGGAAGAAAAACGATAGCACTATAGTTAACTTCATGTTTTTTTCCATATTCGAACTTCTAAATTAGAGTTTCGCCGGTGTTGGTCCGGGCTCCGGCCAGTCAGCTCGTAAAAAGCTAGCACAGGTTAACCGTCAATAACACCGTTACATCTGACTAGGTGGTAGAATTTCGCAACGACTCACGCGGATTGGTCTCACCGCCTTACCTATTCCTGCCGCCATAACGTCATGACATGTTCCGGTTTGGAGAGTAAGGTAGTCGGTAAACTTAATTTTGCTCTGGGCCTAACATCCCGGTCTCAGGTTGGTAACGCACCGTTACCACCTTTGCTGTCTCCAGGCGGCGTGAATTTCTTTCCATCAGGAAAGCCGTCTGCTTTTTGCCTTCCAATATCATAAAAAAAGTTTATATTGTATTTTGGGGTTAACTTAGATATCTTGAAAGTTTCAAGTCAAGATTGTCTTTTCAATTTTTATTCTAATAACGATCAAGCAGCACACAATATCAATGCTAAAATTACAACTGTCTCTAGACATCTGTGATATTACTGAAGCCTCGATATCTAATGGCCAGGATATTAGTTTGCTTAGTTAGTATCTATATATTAATGCGGGATATCAAACCTTTGGACCCCTTTTTACGAAAATTGAGCTGACGCAGAAGCATAAAATTTGGCACACTTATAGCTTATGTGTAGGAGAAGTGCAGAGCGCTATTATTTTTCAATTATAAAGCTTATAAAGTACATTAAATCAATAAATAAACATTACCCACACTCCCATGCATTTGACACACATAAACAAATATATTGATAATAACAATAAAAGATCACAGACAGCGCACTAACTATTCAGGAAACAAAGTAGTTGGTCTTTAGAAATGAAGATGGCTTTCTTATCAACAAGATAATAAAATTTGTTATGGTCGAATTACGACCAATGGACGACCACTAGTTTCAGTAGTTATACAAGTTTAACGGATACCATAAAGGACGGAACACAATAATGACTAGCACTGACGTTATAATAACAGTAACAGACAAGATACCCTACCTTGTAGTAAAATTCATTCTCGTATTGTATGTATATGTTTTAAAGTGAAGTATCTTCACACCAGGCACCCACGACTAACCAAAGACACTAAGTCCCACGATGTGATAGATGGCAAAACTGTCGCCAACCGGGCACATATCTAATCCCGGGCAATTTTATTTTTACTAGAACATTGAAAATACTCATTTAGTTTTAGTGTATTAGTATCACAGACTTATACCTATATGACAATCGCTAAATTTGGAGACAGTTTAATGATTGCATTACTTTTTTTTATTATCGTTTCATTTTCACATTATCATTTTTGGTATTCAAGAATAGCATGTCTAACTATCATTAATCTTTGGTGCTTATTACCTAGTACTTTATCACGATATGTAAACGATACTAAAAGTAGATTGAGGCTTGCGTCATAAAAATGCGGCTAACTTTAAATTAATAGCCCCTCTTATAAACACAGGGTGCTAAATGAACCATTTATCGCTCTTGCAACTCGGAGTATGCATTAATATAGAGTAATGAGATTATAATATATAGCTTGAAAACATCATTTAATAAAAAAGTGTAAAGCAAGCTGATTTCTTGATCAAAAAATAAACGTCTATATACCAAAGTTGGTGATGGTGAATTTGTTCTCCAATCTCACTCTCTTGGGCTCGGAACGCAGCACAGTGAACATCTGCTCCAAAATAAATGTAAATAAAAATATAAATTTGTTTAAGAAAAAAACGTGTCGTACATACATGCTGTAAAAGAAGGAATAAAAACAATCTTGTTTGCAAATCTTGTTGTGTTGTTGTCTCTTAGATTACATAAGACTCCACATAATCAATTATTGTTATAATGTTACAAAGATGTAGTACTTTCAGTAACAAATGATATATTTGATTTAAAAAGCTATATTCAACGTTTTAATTCACAGAACTAGTATCCCACGCCTAAATATTAAGTGTAACTAGGATCAAAGATAATGATGATGTGTGCATTACCGAAGCTAATACGTAAGAAACATATTATGCTCTAGAATAATACATACGCTATCTTTTGCAATCAAGCAAAAAGTGCTTAAACGTTCAGCTTACGCCCAATTAAAGCTGTGGTTAGACCGCAAGCAATTAATTCGCACTATATTTTTTCAACACTTTAAAAAATTTTTTTTGGGATTTTCGTGAAAATACTATGTTGAAAAAAAACAATACGTATTTCAATTACATATAAGTTATCTACAATGTATATGTAAAGGTATGTTTGGTTGTACTTCTTGAAAGTTGCAACGCAGAGATGTTCATAATATGATTTTTGTGAATGGAGATTTAAAGATACCAAGGAAAAAAAGCATTACACTACATTTTGGAATATCTCCAATAAAATAGCTCTTTTTTATATAATAGACATCACACATGGCGATACGAATATCCACGATTATTGTTTTTAAACTCTCCCTTAAAAGCACGCTGGATACTAAGATAAAATAAACCTAATTCACTCTCTCGCCTTCTAACTATCTCCATGCACAAAAAATTACCATTATCTCTATATTTATCACTCTGTTGCGACACCAAAAAAAGCAATACCAAAAAATACATTTTTTTATTATTAGTGTCGCTATATATTTATCGCATCCGTGAAACCGTGGCTTAATCACCGCTCTATCTAATACAAGTGTAATGACCACTTGTAGACATCGGCACTTAATAATTACAATATACACGATCATTAAACCTCACTTTATAATTTCAGCCAGTACTGATTAAGCCGTCCGACATGATCGACATGGGAAACGTTTTTTATCAATACTACTCTAATTAATAAACGTTTTACTGTCCTACATTTATTAATATCGCCTCTGTGGTATAGCGGTTCAGTTGTTGGACTTGACTGAATGAGGTCCTGAGTTCGAATCCCGGGTCGGGCAACAAAAAGAAAATTAGGTTTTTTAATAAAAAAAAATGTTGCTCGGGATAGGATATGTGCCCGGTTGGCGATAGGCTTGCCACCTATCACATTGTGGGACTTAGTATCTTCGGCTAGTCGTGGGTGCCCTGGTTGTGCCTCTGCCTACTTCTTCGGGGATATTTATTTATCTTACTATAGTTTAAATATTTAACGCAACTTCTTTGGATTTTTCAATACTTTACTTGTTTATTTTTTTGGTATTAGAGAAGAAACATTGATAAATTTTCGGATTAAATATACATAAAGACAGCAAAGTGTTAATGGCGTCAACTTGAGTCAGTGCTACTATAAGTCTAGGGAATTGCATCAAAAAGCTTTATCTATATAAAAAAATCTCTCTATATTAAAGTATATATACTAGTTTCCAACTTTTAAGATAATGCAATATCCAAATATATTTTATTATTTGTAATCTCATCCTATATGATCACATATCTTATACACTAATTTATATTAGAATAAAAACTCTTTTAGAATTATGTTTTAATTGTTACACCATTTTTATTTTAGCTTTCAAAATAACTCTCTACCCACAAAAGTAAATGACATGAAAACCTTATGACTTTACGTCGGTAAAAATAATTTCAGAAGTCACTGATTAATACCTTTAGCAATAGTTAAAACTTGTTAAGCTTTAAGGAGAAAATCTTAAGCTATGTAGCATTGTAAATGCTTATTTAAAAAAGTCCTTTAAAGTTTTAACAGTTAGTAGAGTAAAAAATCGATCAATTAAGGACAACCAGTTTGAAGAGTTAGGTAGACGGTAGACTTATATACATATATATATATATCTTCACGCCAAGTCCCTTACGGGGTAGGCAGAGAGTATCGAGTGCCAGACCTCACGATCCTGACAAACCTGTCTTGCTTCCCTCACATTCATAACCCTTTTCATACAAACACGCCGGTTTCGGAGACTCTTGACACCACCCTCGGATAATATCCGATTGATCTGATCGTGAAATGTCAGCCTTGGTCTCCCCGGGTACCTACATCCATCCACATTCGCATTGTATATCTGCTTTGTCAATCTTTCATCTGTTATTCTTTCCACATGACCGAACCAGCGGAGCATGCCCTTTACGATAGACTTATGACTTAGAATACTTATGTAAATACTTATATAAAAGTTAAGATTGGCTAAAAAAGATTAAAGCAAGCAGTAAAACTATTATTAACTAAACTCTTAAGTCAATTAGTCGATAATGAGAATGTTATCCGATTCGCCATGCTTGCTCCGATCGTAGCTTTTTATTAGTCCTAGATATAGAGCTATTAGCTTGTGAAATAGCGTGTTTCTCACGATGAGTTTTAATTTCTTCTAACTTTTATATACCGGTTGATTAGTTTCATCCGCTCTTGTTTAGCTAAGATTGTAGCGAAAGGAGTAGTTTAAGAAATAGGTCAGTTTTTTATGTTACTCTTAACTTATGGTTATGATTTATGATAATAATATTTTTTGACAATTATGTCCGACGCAAATTTGTAGAACAAGCAAAATAAAAAAAACTTTGACATTTTCTTTTGTTATTTTTAGAAAATAGTACAGTAAATTCATTGTCAGTGACAAAAAATCTTTATTTTCAAAAAAAAAAGTTAAATAAATTGCGTGGGTGAAAGAATGTGAAATTTGATTAGTACATAATATGGATCATGATAATAATCAAAAAGCATTACATATATTATATTAGTGAAAAAAATATTAACACTACTGTGACTATGACATAACATATTTTTTTGAACATTAAAAAGAAATCATATTTTTTCGTATATAGTTTTAGTAATTTCCTTTATTATTTTGTCGTATTTCAATTTCCTGTTTGTCTTGCAAAGACTGATATAAACATGGAAACTCACAATTTTACCTTTTTTTTTTATTTTGTATGATTCCATTCGAACTTCACAGCAAATATTAAATAGGTACATCAGTGTACAATTAATCGAATTCCTAACAATAAGCAGCCTATTGTTTTCATAAACTAGTTTTCTTAAATATCAATTTTGAAATATGACCTTTAAGATCTTCACTAGTTTATATCCGAAATATTTTAATACCCCACTAGAACTTTTAATAACCAATCATTATAAAAAATGAATACCGAATTTCATAATGACATAGATCCCATTGATATCACACAAGGCATCGTCGATTCATCATATTTGTAGATATCTAATTGTTATTATAAGACGAGATAGTTGCTACCGAAATAATTGTTGGCGCCGAGGGCGTTTTATACGCTCTCTCTTTTGGTACCGAAATGTCCGAGTTTCGAATACAATTATTGTACATTTTGATTTATTTAGAGGAATAGACATGCAATGTAACTATGCTATCGTCCAAAATTATATAATTTTTATGTTTTAATTACCTTATAATAACTTTATTGTTGTTTAGTAAAATGGTGCTGGTGACTTTATGAGTTCCTAGGTTTGGTTCCTGGAGCGGGCAACTCAAAATGTTTATTCAATTTTCTAAGAACAACAATTGCCTGTTGTTGGATAAGTTCCAGGTTAGCAATAGTTTTTCGCCTCTGTGGTCTAGTGGTCCGGCGTCGGACTCGATTTCTTTAGGTCCCAGGTTCGATCCCCGGGACGACCAACAAAAAAATAATGTGTATTTTCAATTGTCTAATAAAAATTGTATTTCCTGGGATTGGATGATCGGTTGGCGATAGGCTTGCCATATTACAATTAGGACTTAGTGTCTTTGGCTAGCCGTGGGCGCATGTGGTTGTGCCTCTACCGACCTCTTTGAGGATATGGGCGTGAAGATGATTTACTTTATTGTTGTTTAATAATCTGGTGTTGGTGACTTCATGAGTTCCTGGGTTTGATTTCCGGAGCAGGCAACTATTATATAAAATATTTTCAGCTAATCTTATGTATTCTGACTGTATCTTAGAAAATCTATTCGGGGATGCGGGCATGAAGATACTTACTCCCTTACTTCTACAAAGAGTCGACTGGATTGCGATCAAAGTCTTAGTGTTCTTGTATCATTGCCTTTTGTCATTTATTTATTTTTAAATCTTGTATTACTTTTGGTAGTAGGACTTACAACCCAGACTCAGATTGATACTAGCAACTTCCTTGGTTTAGATACAATTCATCAATATCCCTTACTACTACTTGCGCAATATATTACGGAAAGTAAAAGCAACACTGATGAAGTGTTTAAACTTGAATTTCATTAAACGCCGACGACAAGAAGTATGAAATCCATCTGTTTGTCTAGCTATTGCTTTTAATATTTAAAAATATTTGTTATTAAATTTTAGTCAAATTAGTGACTACCTAATGCAAGTTACAGTATACGGATCATACAGTTTTCGGTTGTTTTATTTTAATATTAATTCCTAAATAAACGAAAATAGTTTCTATAAGTCCATTTGAACTTGTCCAACCACTTTGTCTTCATCGGAACGAAAATTACTTATCTAAAATATCATACGAGCTACTACACTTCATTATTCAAAATCCGGAGGCCAGTAATCCCGTGTAATACCCAATTACTAATAAACCACGCTCGAATTTCAATAGACTGACAATCCACCATGTGTAATAAATGCTTTATATTGTAGCCACGGTGGAAATAATATCTTGTTTCTGTGGTAAAATTCATAAGCGTGAGCGGTTTGTTACTTTTGTAAGAATAAAAAACAAACAAATTATTTTTAATGTTTTTACTCCATGACGTGTATGACCTAATGACCTAAAATTTTTGGTGCCTTTGCAAAACTTTGGGGTTACTAGTTGATTACTGTTACGATCTAAAATTTATTAAAATACTAATGCTACTTAATAAATGGAAAACCCTCTATAAACTCAACAAAAATGAGTTTCCAAACTGTTCAAAATTTAGTTTTCTTTAAAAGTATTTCTTATAAACTTTTAATTTTATAATTAGAAAAACGTGTTTGTTTGTCAGACAGTTTTAGTGTCAGACACTTTGATATAAGTGTTTGAAATCAGAGTATTTCAAATTTGTGTTATCTGTTAGGAACGATGACCCTAAAACATGAGTATTTTATTACTTACCATAAGAGGTCATAGTTAACACAGCTATGACCAATACTTGTTTTAAAAGTTAAAGAAACGTCACTGAAAAACAAAATTCTGAGAATATTCGCCTACTAATTCATAATACCTGCTGTAATTAAGCAAATTATCAAATCATTAACAGTTTTGATGATTATACGCTTCAAATAAAATTAAACATTTTATACCGACTTATTAATAATCGCAGACTAAAGTACGTAAAGATTTAAGCTAAAGTTATAGTCTCTATTACAAGTGATATTGAAATTATATTTTCATCTTAAAATTAGGAGTACTTCAGTTAATATTTATTAATAAGACGGAAAGAGACGTCTATCTTTTATTTTGTTACCAAAACGAAAGTGTTTATTCAATCGCTTACCGCTATTGACCTACGCCAGCAACAGCGTTTTATGTGATTGATTTTCAATTAGTAACAGATCGTTACCTAATTTAGTCAGATTAAATTTTATACAGAAGATATTGTTGCATTCATATTCAAAACAATGTTAATGTAATTCTGTAGTTTGTTCACAAGAGTAAGACATAAAACTTAGATTATGGTAGTTAGATCACATTCATGATGCTTCAATTTTATGTTTTACTAGCTGGTACCCGTGGCGTTGCCCGCATGGTCTCACAGGAACGTTGTTTTGGAATAAAAACTATCGCATAGGCATGTTAATCCAAGTTACTCTCTACGTGTGTAATAAATTTCGTTAAAATTGGTTCAGCAGTTTTTGAGTGAAGGAGTAACAAACATATAAACTTTCGAATTAAATAGTATAGGATTTCATTAAACTTTATTAATCAAGTCCTTCCATCCGTTTATCTGTTCTTGACAAACGTTTACATTGTATATAAACCTGTAAATTAAAACAAATATATACATATCTTCACGCCAAGTCATTTGTGCGGTAGGCAGAAAGTATCTGTTAGGTGTCACGATCAAAAGTTAACCCGTGTTGGTCCGGGCCCCGTTGCAGAATAAACCATCTGCCTTTCTGACAGGCAGCTCGTAAAAGACGAGCATAGGCTTACCGTTACTAACACCGTGACATCCTATTAGGTCGTAGAGTTTCGCAGCAACTCGCTCTTACTTATTCCTGCCGCCAAAACGTCAATCCTTACCGTTGACGAATTCCGGTTTCCTATAAACCGGTTTCCTATAAGTAGGATATCAGATAAACATACTTTTGCTTGGGGCCATACATCCTGGCCTCAGGTTGGCAATACACCATTACCACCTTTTTTTGTCTAGGCAGCGTGAATTTCTTACCATCAGGAAATCCGTCAGCATGTTTGCCTTACAGTATCGTAAAAAAAAAATAATAAAAATTTAAACATGTTTCTGGCAAGCACCATTATAAAGAGGAGTAGGTGAGTCGGTGATAGCGATCAAAGAAAATTGTCAATGAACTCTACCATTTTTCAGACAAATTATTACAGAATGGTAAGCCATTACTCAATAATTAAATTAGTTATATTAGTGCAAAAGCGACAGGGTTTTTACTACCCTATATTACAAAACCACACAATGTGGTGAAAACGTAAATTTATATGACTTTTTTTAAATAGGAGAGCAGTTTTTTATCTATTTATAGTAAGAGATAGCCTTACAAAAGTTTTTTTTAAACATAACAAATAGCGTCGTTATTTGGATTACAAATTACAATAAACACTATCTTACGCAAGATAGGTTATTGGTTTTTACCGTTATCTAAATGAATCTGTAGTTGCCTTGGTAATTGTATGGAATGATTTTGATAATTCTTTGTTGTGTTAATTATTTTCAGGAGAAGGTAATTTTATTTTTTTTCAATAATCGTATTTACAACAGCACAAGGTTTATCAGTTCAGCTAGTCTTTATAAGGTCCTTCCAAAATAGATGTTTAAATTTTAGACAGTGTTCAAGTTAGACAGTGACATGGTTGTACCCATCAAATGTTGGGTACATTCAAATAATTTTGCACGAATTGCTTTAATTATCAGCATGAAAGTACTATCATTTATGTGGTAGAATACAATATTAAATTATTCCGCTACCGTACACAAACATGACAACACGAACATTCTCGCAAGCGCCCTGCGCCGTCTTACGAATTATCGATCAGGTCACGTGTTCTGACGCAAGTTTAGAAGTTTTTACCCATTCCAAAAAAAGTGCGCACCGCCGCTAAAGAAGTTTTCAATTCAAAAACAACACCATCAACAAGATGAACTTCGAAAATTTTCTTAACATAATTTAACATTTTAAAAAGGTTATTCTTTAATTTAGAATATGTGTCAATACTGAGACTTATTTTCACTGGTAAACTGTGGCAATATCTAGACTAATAAGCGATCTAGTGTTAAATTAATTAAGTATTACTTAACGAGTATAAAATACTAACCAAACACAAAGTATTATGTGACATCAAATTGAATATTACGTCCACATCATAGAAGCTGTACTTTCTCACGCACCGTTATATTCGAAATGGCAACAAAATTGCAAAAATGCATTTTAAGCTTTTTAACCTTTCCGAGGTTGTACTCATCAATCTTAATTTAGGGCACTCGTTTCGGAGCCAAGAGGCGAAATGATGAAAGGGTAGAAAAAAATGACCACACCAGGGAATGTTAACGACTTGCGATCGCCGACCCTGTTTAAGCAAATTGAAACAAATTTTGTTAAAAAAGAATTTTATGGACCGAAATATCACTTGCTTGTATGCGATTAATAACTATTGTAATTAAAATACTGTAAGAGATTTAAATCTGATTTAATCTTTTTACGCTTTAGTGGTTTAACATTATTACAGCAAAGATGTTACGGTGATGATATGTTGTAGGGATGTAACGACCCCATCGTGTTAAGGAAATATTTTACTAATTTAAACTGAGAAGTCATCGTATCATTGCCTGTTACACTAGGTGACTGATATTAACGTCTTATATTTCCTGTTTCCATAGCCAGTACCTACTTGCCATTGCAATGTTATGATTAGGAGGATTTTATGTGTTTTTCTTTAACATGTGTTTTATCAAAAAAAATTGCTTGTTTAATTTAATAATTTAAAAAATCTCTGAAATTTAAAACATGAAATATGTTACTTGAAAATCAAATATGTTTGTTTGCTGGATTCAATACAAAAAAACGTATGTTTTTCTCACCTTTGTTAAACAATAGAAAAAGTAAACACAGTTATTTACAGCCTCGGACTAAAATGGAGGGATATCTATACAATACAACAACCTTAATTTAGTACAGTTTATTTTTAAGTGTTAATGGATCGAAAATCAGATGGATAAATAAGACATGAATTATGCATCGCTGACAAATTTCCATGTGTGAACTATGTTCGATGCTAAGTAACTTGGAATATTTATTGGTTGTACATTATTTAATACATAGGACAAGTAACAAGTAAAAGCTTTTTTTAAGTTATTAGACAAAAAAAATGTTTTTGTTTAATATGCACCATGGATAGCGAGACGCTTACTGTATTTTGTGTATTATGTATGTGAATGTAGAAACTGCTATAATGCTGAATCCCAGATGTTTTTTTCAGAATCCCAATAACATAATTTGGGTTCGAAATTTGCAATACAAAAAACTAAAATTTTGAGCGTTTACCAAACCAGTTTAAGATATCCTAGATTTCTTAAGTTAACAAAAAATAATTAAGCGCAGTAAAACTGTAAAAACCGACACCAACTATTCCAATAAACTTTATCAATATCCTACAAGCGACATATGTTTCTCGCAAACAGGATAAACAAATAAGTGTATACTTTAATTTTCCCCGTGTCGTTCCGGGCTTTTTCGCAGAATAAACCATCTGTCTTCCTGCCAGGTAGCTCGTAAAGGCAAGCCTAGGCTTACCGTCACTAACACCGTGCCGTCTGACTAGGTGGCACAATTTCGTAGCGGCTTGCGCGGATTGGAACGTCCGGCTTACCTATTCCTGCCGCCATAACGTCAGTGCTTGCCGTTGACGTGTTCGGGTTCGGAAGATAAGGTAGCCGGTAAACGTACTGTCGCTCGAGGCCTAATATCTCGACCTCAGGTTGGCAACGCACCATTACCACCTTTCAGGAAATCTGTCTGCTTGTTTGCATTCCAACATCTTAAAAAAATACTACAGTTTTACCAATTTTAGACGTTTAAGTCATTTAAAGTAACATTTCCTGGCTAAAATTTACATACATCCCACGACTATAAATAACATGCTTCAAAATTACGATACTTGAAATTTACACGAATTTCCTGTCCTGCATCAAAAATAAAAAATAATAAAATATCCTCATTTTTTGTTTCTCCATAGTTGTAAGTGGTACTACCGGGGCGCCCACGACTAGCCGAATATCGTAAATCCCAAGATGTAATAGGTGGCAAGCCTATCCCTAACCCAGCACATTTTCAATCCTAGTCAACATTAAAAATAAAACACGATTTATTTCTATTGCCCATCTCGGGGATCGAACCCAGGATCTCAAGCCTAGTTCTGTACCGCTTGACCATAGAGGCAACTAAATTAAAATTTAATGTTTTACAGAAACCGCTCTTTTGTATACAGAAGGTCAGTAACCTTTGGACTTATTCTAAAACGCTTTGCTACTCATACCCGACTTCCATTACCACGTGATAAGGTGCAATAAATTTATCACCGCACCTTACACTAAGGCCACTAAATCTCGACAATCTATAAAAAGTACGACGCGACACCGCTTGTGTCCGATGACCCTAACAATATAAAAAGACCACCATAATCTTTAGGGTTACGAAACTTTGGTTCAGCGTAAGTTATGAACTTTGGCGTTTTTTGAAATTAAATTAAAAAATGTATACGTTTATATGTCGTTTTCAATACCACCTCTGTAGTCTAGCGTTTCTGCGTCGAATTTAACTTCTTGAGGCTTCGGATTCGAGCCCTGGTCGGGCAACAAAAAAATGTAAATATATGTTTTTAACTTTCTAATAAAAATAACATTGGCTGAGATTTTATATGTGCCCGGTTGTCGATAGGCTTGCCACTTATCACATTTTAGGACTCAGCATCTTCGGCTAGTCGTGGGTGCCCAGGTAGTACCTCTGCCTTCCTTTTCGGAGATATGGAGGTAAATAAACTTTTATGTTTATATTTCGTTTTCAATATTGAAAAACGACGACAAAGAAATTTTTAATGATTTTTTCAACAAAATTTTCCTAATCCAATAAATTAGCACTAAACTATAATAAGCTATACCTACTGTAAAACTATCAACAAATACTGAATCAATAGTAACAACTGAAAATGATAATCTGCTAAAATAATATTCCTACTCAAGAGGCACTTTATTTAATACACTTTATTAAAAGAATAATATGGATCTACCTTTATATTACCTACTAGCTGCTACCTGCGGCTTCGCCCGCGTTTTCACAGAAACCCGGTGTGCGATCGGGATTAAAAATAGCCTATATGTTAATCCAGGTCACAATCTATCTGTCTTCCAAATTTCAGACAAATCCGTTCATCCATTCGAGCGTGAAAGAGTAACAAACATCCATACATCCATACTTACAAACTTTCGCATTTATAATATTAATAGGATGTATTTTAAAATACCAGTAACATGAATTTATTGCTTAAAATATTTTTTACTAAAGCGTAGGTCTACGAAAGTATGTTATATTTTTTGGCCATATTTTTCTACTATAGATATTTGAAAAAAAATCAATTCCCATGTTTAAATATTGTCCTTGATTTTTAAATTCTGTCATAAATATAATAGTAAAAAATATACATTTATCTTTTACATCAAAATTAATTGATATATCTCTTGGTCATTGCATCGTATGTGAACGTTTGTACAAATTTTGCTAATTATTTTTTGTTATGTTAGTTATCATGAGTAGTATGTTCACGTAAAAAAAATATAGCTACGACAACACAATATCTGTCAGCTCAACCCTACATATAAAAGCTACGGAAGTTATCTTTCACGTTATATCCTTTCACATTCATACTCTCCAAATTAACGGATGCACTTAGAGACGTCAATTATCTTTTATTCAGTCATTAAGAGGACATTTTTTGTGCAAAATTGTGCTTATTGATAGATTAAATATTGATTGATATCCCTGAGTGCCGGAAATCACGATAAGAACCGTAACTTGTACAATTAATTACAGTTCCTCAAGATATGATAAAAGTAAAACACGCTTTCTTCTGTGATTTGTGTCTAGAGTTAGATGTTATTTTATCGACTCGTGCCCAACTCAGATAAAAAGAGAATAAATATAAAAGCGAGAGGCATGAAGGAGCTGAATTAATTAACAGAATTTTGATGTTGACCGCGAACGGAACATTTCACTGACGTACGACAAATTCCTGTGTCTATGGAGAGTGTTATGCTAGATACATCAATGAACATGTATTTTTAATTTAGTTGTACGTTTTACCATAGCTGTGTTATGAAAACATTATATACGAGAAATACATACATATCTTCACGCCAAGTCTCTTACGGGGTAGGCAGAGAGTATCGAGTGCTAGACCTCACGATGCTGACAAACCTGTCTTGCTTCCTTCACAACCATTAACCTTTTCATACAAACACGCCGGTTTCGGAGACTCTTGACACTACCCTCGAATAACATCCGATTGATCTGATCGTGAAATGTCAGCCTTATTCTCCCTGGGTACCTACATCCATCCACATTCGCATTGTATATCTGCTTTCATCTGTCATTCTTTCCACATGACCGAACCAGCGGAGCATACCCTTTCAAATTTTAACACCAACACTTTCATTCAATCCCACTCTTACTTGGATCTTACTGTTACGAATGCGGTCAGCGAGAGTTACAGAACAGATTTTCCGTAGTGCTCTCATTTCGACCGCATTTATTCTACTTTCATGCTCTTTCTGATATACTCAACTCTCGCTTCCATACAATAACGTTGGAATAAGCACAGAATTATGCAAAGCGAGTCTAGCTTTTTGACTCAAAACCTCGCTTTGGAATATCTTACCCAACGCTCCACATTCACACTCACACTCACACTATTCCCTGCACTCACTCTCCTCTCTATATCCTCGGTGTACCTTCCATCCCTGCTAAAAGCACAACTAATATATACAATTTTATTCACTTGTTCCAGCACTACATCATCATATACGAGAAATATAGAAAATAATCTGCTAGTTACAAAGCCCATAAATAAATTTTGGTTTATATGTAAAACTTATGGACTATACATTTATATTTATTTATACCTATGGACTAAACTAGTCTAGACTGCTACGCTATTGCATCTAAACTGATTTATCTTTTTCTAAACAAGCGAAATTTCGATGGAAATTACAGACCATTTTCTTTAAAATGATTCTATTTTGAAACTTTAGAAAGAAAGAAGAAAAAGAAACATATTTAAATTCAATATTGCACTAGTTCATTTGTTTTTTTTGAATCATATTAATATTTGTTAATTTTTTCTTCGATAGCTTTTCATAAATTGTGATAGAAATGGTAAAGGTATTAGCTGTTACTTGCGGCTTTGCCCGCATTTTATCTTTTTATTTATTTATATTTCTGTTCCAAATTTCAGTCAAATCCGTTCAACCATTAGAGCGTGAAAGAGTTAAGAAGAGAGTTATATTAATAGGATAGGCACCATTTCACAGCTTAGCATTATATTGCGATGATTTTATACACCAATGCAATTTTTTATAATTTGACAATAGTATGTTAATTCATTTATCTAAACAAAGATGAGACGTACCGATAGTCAATACCTAAATGTGAACTGATGTGCTTTGGCATAAAGCTGTTCCCGCCCACGCGCATCTTTATTGTCAAATCAGACCCTTGCGCGCGTTAATTATGTTTATGACCATTTATTATGTTCGACATATTTTTATTCTTAAATCTTGAGTAAATTATGGACTTTTTGAGTTCGTATTTATTTATACTTTTTCTATAAGTGTGTTATCTTTGTTAGCTGGACAAGTTTGGTAAAATTGTTTATGTACATACATTTGAATGGGACCCGCGACGGTTTGATAAAACAATAACCATTATTTTGGCGTCTGTCTGTACGTAGTAATTATTATAGGGATTATTAAAAGACAAATGTCGCGATCAAAATAGCCCACACTTTTTATCATCTGCACTTGATAAAGTTTGATTAGTGTCATACGTAGTAGCTATAGGTAAAGTTTTTTTTAAGGAAATATTTAAAGAGCATTCTAATACCCAAAAGCAAATTCAGCCAAATCTTTATTTTCCAATTCTCAATGAGCAACCCAATTTTTTGTACTGTAACAAATTGTCGTAAAACAATGATATGCTATAGCTTAAGTTATCATTACTTGTTAGATGTAAGTAATAGTATACATTTTTAAATAAAATTTTAAATAAAATAAAAAGAACATTGCTTTAAAAAAACTCCTTAAACAAAAAATCATTAAAACGTAAATAGTTAAAGAGAAATATAAAAATACTCAACGACTTAATTTTGTTTAAAGATAACATAATAATATTATGATAACACTTTTACCAGGCGGTAGAGTTTCTGCCGCCATAACGTCATTGTTTACCGTTGACGTGTTCCGGTTCGGAGGGTAAGGTATCCGATAAACTTGCTTTTGCTCTAGGCCTAACATCCCAGCATAAGATTGGCCACGCACCGTTACCATCTTTGGTGTCTCTAGGCAGCGTGAATTTCTTACCATCAGGAAATCCGTCTGCTTATTTGACTTCCATTATCATAAAAAAATACTATCGATATATTTTAGGGTAAACGTTATAACATAATTAATTTACAGAGAATATAAAAGAAACGTTTGCTAAATTCATGTAAACTTTTATAGTTTTAATAAAACTTTCACATATCTAAAATGGAAATCAGACAAAGATATATCATTCGCCGTGGCATATACAACTTAATATTGATAATATCCCTTGTGCCAATTGAAGTGAGTGATTTATATTTTAATTTAGAAATTAATCACAATAAACAATTTATTCATGAGACAAACGCTTTTATTAGAGGAGTTGTCAAAACTTGAATGAATTATACCATAAAGGTGGTGGCAAATTAAAGTTCAACTTTCTTTTAAAATTATTTTAATTTTCATAAATTTTAAAGAAAGAAAAAAATTCGCCCCAGACAGGATTTGAACCTGTAACCTTTCGTCTCAAGCCGACGAATGTTCTAACCAATTGAGCTACTGAGGATTCAAGTCCCGTGGCGAAATTTTTAATTCCTTGCTAATCCAATTCTGAGTACCCACCAAATGAGTTCATCATTACATATGAAATTCACATTTTAGAATGGCCATAACTTTTGTTTCTCGCAAAGTATTTTTGTACGTTACGTAAACATACATAAAAGAAAAGGAGTCGAGAATGTAACCTACTTTTTTAAAGTCGGTTAAAAATAACGTGTCACGTGTATAAACTTGAGAAATGCAAAACCGACATTAAAAAAATCATTGGTATTTCTAATTTTGAACAAAAAATAATATATTTTTCACAATAACTCAAAAGATTCTCAGAAGAACTAAGCACTCAATCGAACCTGAGGGTAATAGCTAGTATATTTTCATATCGACGTTTTACGTATTATCAGGTGTGACTTTGTCGGTCCGGTGAATTATCACCTTTCGGATACATTTGACTGCAC
>NJDC01006368.1:52669-76710 GCA_002245475.1 Calephelis virginiensis
TACCTTCCATCCCTGCTAAAAGCACAACCAAGATATACAATTTCATTCACTTGTTCTAGCACTACATCATCAACCAAAACTCTTACATCCGTTCTGGCTACGTCTCTTTAATGTATCGTAAATTAGTGTATCGTATTTTTTCTCAACGCCGCCAAATCTCACTAGATGAGCTTGAGTAATGAAGCCACCGCTTTACTCAAGACCTTGACATGACTTTGTAAATAGTGACCAATGACTGAGATAAAGACTTAACTACGGAAGACGTGGCAACATGGCCTAAAAGTAGCCTTAGCCGGCCCCAAAAAGGGGCAAATTAACTAATAAATAAACATTTCTCTTCTGTTAACCCTAAAAATGTTTATTATACTCGTATTAGAAAAGGTCAAATTCCAATAAACTATTATGAGAAATATTTAAATTTGGTCATAAGCAAACCTTAATTTATAAGTAAATTACCAAATAATGCAGAAGATACTTATTAAGTTGCGAGATATAATTAAGCTAAAATCACATCCGATTAACCTTTGCAAAATATCAGCCTACTTCAGAAGGATAATTGGTCCTTTTGACATTAAGCTTCTTAATAAAAACAAAATTTTAATCCGCAATTACTTGTTAAGGTGCTGCCATCATTCTACATATTTTCAAATGATAAAATTTTAATTTTGTATATTTTTTTAAGTATTCGCCTCGTTTACTTCTTGACATTGGTACGCATTTGTAAATACCAATGTTTAAGAGTCTGGTACTTTTCCGATCCGCACAAAGTTTTTTTTTAATTTCAAACAACATGTGTCGAGTTGTTTGACCCGAGAATCGAATCCAAGACCTACTGCTGACTGCATATGAATATCGGACCACTTAACCATAGCGACAAAGTTTTATCGCTTGGCTACATGAGATTTAGGGTTCGATTCCCGGGTCAGTCAACTTAAACAGTTTATTTAATTTTTTTGTAAAAACAATGTTGCCGGGATTGGTTAAGTTAGCTGCTTGCAATAGCTTTACCACATATCACAGGGGACTTCGACTAATCGTCGGCGCCCTGGTGTACTTCTGCTTGAATATTGTAGGGATACGAGAGTGAAGATTTTTTACGTGAGAGCTCAGCCTACAAACAGACGGCTCCTCGTGGTAAGAGATAGCGGTTGCCTACAGACACCATAGATGTTACAGGTGTGTTGCAGCATAGTGGTCCTGAGGTATTATGCAAGTCTACCGGCCAACCTACCGTTTAGGCAGAATGACAGAGTCATTAGGAACAGGCAGGAATAGGTAAGGCTTGGATACCTAATACAATTTATTTACAAACACTTGTGCATTGCACAATATATTTTTATTTTTTATTTTTATTCGTTAGTCAACCGGTGTATACAATATAATACAAGCATCATAATTATGAAAAATAAAAAAAGTTGTGGAAAGTACAAGTGTATATGTAAATAAATTGTATCAAGAATGGAAGTACACCAAGCACCGACGATAAGAATGCGTATTTCTTTTGCTAAAAGTGAATTAAACAATTGTCATCCGTTGTCAACATCGTTGTTTTTGAATACGGTGTCGGTTTTGGCGCCATCGAGAGAAAAGATGGTCGAAGTTTTTTCATAATTATTGTATTTCATTTTAATTTTGAGTGAAATTAGTCAATTTTGGTGGCATTTTGTACAATTTTGTTCAGTGAAAGTGCACAAATGAAATAATCATGAAGAAATTAGCGTATTGTATATTTCCTCGGTGCCGCCAAATCTCATTGCATGAGCTTGTGTAAAAAGGCCACCGCTTTACCCAAGAGCCTGACATGACACACTGACGACTTATGACTGATGACTAATTATATTTGATATAAAATTTGATCAAATTTCTACTTGACTAATGGCAAAATACTAACGAGATTGCCAAAACCTAAAGATAGAAAAGAAATAATACGGTGTCGGACATCTATAACCTCTTCCTAAAGAGAATTTATATTCCCTGTCTATAACTATCTACCTGCTAATGTGCTGGGCATTGGCTGGGTCTGGGCTATGTAACTTGTTGGCGTTTTTTAAAAAATGTGATGCCGAAGTTCAGTACTACTCGTATTGTACTACAATAAAATTAAATTTATTAGGGTGAACAAAAGTTGATGCAACATAGTCACAAAACGTTTGAACTGATACACTGCATTTCAAAAATAATGTTTTTAATGCATCTTAATTATGTTACTAAGCTAAATATAAAATGATGTCATTTCTGTAATATTTTCCCCCGTGTTGGTTCGAGTTCCTTTGTAGAATAGACCATCTACCTTCCTGTTAGACAGCGCGTAAAAAGCGAGCATAGGCTTACTGTCACTAGCACCGTGACAACTGACTAGGAGGTGAGTTTCACAGCGACTCACCCGGATTGGTACCACCGCTTTACCTATTCCTGCCGCCATAACATCAGCGCTTGCTATTGAATTGTTCCGTTTCGTAGAATAAAGTAGCCGGTAAAATTACTTTTGCTTAACATCCCAGCCTCAGGTTGGAAACTCACCTTTACCACCATTTGGTGTCTCTAGGCGGCGTGAAATTCTCACCATCAAAAAATCTGTCTACTTTTTTGCTTCCAATATCATAAAAAAATGCTCTGGAAAACTATTCGTTTCTTCATAGGAGTTATTGGCCATCTCCATAATAAAACATGTTATTATAGTCCTATATTGTTCTAAAATCCAACATATCCAGTCTAAACTTGTCCAAACTTCAACGAAATCAACATTTTTCAATGCGTGTATTAGAGAAAATTCATAAGAATACACAAATAAGCTATATTAAATGGCTATTTGTTGCATTTTGTCATTGCATATAAAATCAGCTGTTTGAAATTTAGTCAGCCATTTTGTTGATTAAGGTTTTAAACAAGGGTCCGAGGTTGTTTAAAGTGACAGCTATTTAAGAGTATATTTAAACAAATGATTAAATCTAAATAGCGTTTATGAATAAACATTTTTTTAAACATTATTTAAATTGGTGATTAAAAGTTAAACAACGTTTATGAATAAGCCTGCTAATGTTTGTTGCAATGTAGCCATCTGCTGAAAACGCCCTCTCCGACTAGACACTATTTGGCAACAGCGTGACTAAGCAATTATATGCAAACAGCAAAATCTACCACTTGTTCCTCCGCACTCTAATAAATCCATTTCTTTTTTTATTATTGACTCTAATTTTTCTAAGATTGTGGATACACATGTAAAAGGTTTAGACGCTCGTAGAGTTTTTTTCTAACTCCCCTTGAAGGGAAGTATTACTTTGTGCATCAGTAGACTTTAAATTTTAATCCTCTGCAATCATAGAAAGTGGCAAGTCATCTTTGTTTAATACTGTCGTACTATACTCTGCTTGGTTTGATTTTTTACAATATAATTGTGTAATTATATTTTAATTTCTTTCCTTATGAAATATTTACTAGGCAATTGGAATGTCTCGTTGCCTTTCCATTGCTCCAAGTCGCCTTGATAATCATTTGGATTTTTCAAATAAAACAACGTTGCAGTTGCTTTTATGCGACGCTCCGAGATACGATTGTTCATCGAAGAGTCCAACTTTTCTGAGAGAGGAGTTTTTAGGTATTCTAGCTTTCGAATCATGAAACGCAACGTATATTCGGATATGTGTAGCATTGCTGACCATTGCCGCTCAATCCCGTTAATCTCGAACGGGATCTCGTCATATTATGCTTCGGGATTGATCCCGACAAATCACACGAGATCTCGCGAGATCGGGATCTCGCGCGATCGGGATCGCATTCCCTAATACGGATACGATAAAAAACTTTCTTATGAAACCGCATGTACAAAGTTTTCTTGACCATATCTTACCAATAATATTAATAGGAAAGCATTTCATATTTAAAAACATGAAAATAATTAAATGAGTTTTTATGATAACGCAAGGCCAACAAGTAGACGGATTTTATGAAAGAATAAAATACCTTTCGCCTATAGACACCGAAGTTGGTAACGGTATTAGTGCGTTGCCAATTTATTGGAGTATAAAGTAGCATGCGTAACTTTATTTATCATTCCTTAGAAACCAGTATAAGATAGTGAGGAGAACTGACGTAAAGCAGCAGAATAGATAGTGGTAACAATCTGACCCATCCACATAAATTGTTATCCTACGCAACGTAGCTCATTTCCTGTTACACATTTTGCAAAAAGGCATGCGAACTACTGTTCTGAGAAGTTACTTCTTTTATTTCCTACGTGACCGATGTATATCTAGAACCGTTTCACAAAGAATCTCATGAGTCAGCACCCAAGGCTTTCCACTTTTGGCATAGTTTAATTCGTTATTTCTTCACATTTCAATTATACCAACAATCATCAAGCCAACTTATTAAACACTGTAAGCTACAAAAAACTATTCTATTTCATTGCTATATAATCTAGATAAACGAAAGACATAATACACACTTTTTGAAGTAAACGCCTGTACTTATCCACTATCCCTACAAAGAAGGAACACGTCAGTGACATCGATCAGAAGGGCCGCCTACTTATTCAGCATCATACAATAATAAAGGAAATAAACAAACTGAAATATTATTTAAACATTTATATATATTTGAGTAACTTATAGGCCGAAGAGTTCGAAACTCCACCGACCAATCGCAAGACACGGGTCTAATTCCCGTTAGAGGCTAGCTTTGTGTGAAAAAATTGATAAACTGCAAGGTCTATATTTCCATGTCCAGTTGTTTGTCATATTTATTACGGTGTCTATGTATAAGTATTTTTGTGTATTAGTATCATTGACTGACACTCTTAAAATAAACATATTATTTGGTTAGTTTGATGTTAGATTAAATTGTGTTATTTAACTTCATATCGATTGATATTAATGCTTCGATAGAAGCGCAGTCTGTCGGACCCAATGTAAATTATCCAAAATCAACAACTACTTACAAATAAAAAAAAATGAAAAAACATTTTCCAGTGGACCAAATTGTGAATCTAAACCATTCTCGAATCCCCTTGAACACACACAATTTTTTTCGTCGTCGGTCGTTTAGGAGGAGTTCAGTGACAAACACACGAACACAAGATATATATATATCTATATATATCTTAAGACATATACATATATATATATATATATATCTTAAGATAATCTTTCTGTGACATAAAGAACTTAATTAATGTGGGTAAAAAAAGTTTAAAAAAACGAAATTACTTACAGTTATTGCAGCCGTCTACCACATAATCGGCATAAAATATTGGAATAACGCAGTTACTCAGATCGCTATTTTTTATTATATTAATATGTTTTAGATAGGTACTATAATTTTGTTAAATTAATAAATTTTATGAAAATATTTCTAATCATAGCTATTTAGAAGTCATCACTTTTACGATGATTACCGTACTTTTATTACCTAATCGTTAACGGTATAAAAAATGAAATTCCAATCTTATTAAGCGTAATTTTATGAAAAATTACATATACATATCATTTACATAGATAACGAGGTCATATGTAGGCGTCGGGTCAACCTTTAGAGAATAGTTTACTGTAGAGTATGCTCAATATACAAATGACTCCGTACAAAATATCGTGTGTAACTTGATCTATAATATAGACCTTCTAGCAAATAAATAAATCGACTTAAACACCAGCCGTATTATTAATAAATATATATTAAAGTACTCCAAGGTTTAATTAGATGTTATAGTCTGTATCACAGTATAATGAAGATTACCATGTCAACTTTAACCTTCGAATAACTTAATCTTTATTCATTAAAAAAAGCATATTAATTCTATATTTTACTTACTCTTACTATAAATTTGGCTGTAATGCAACGCTAACACAACGATACATTTTAAGTTTTAACTTACTATTAGTTTTTTGTATAATATACTTGTAACATTTCACTAACTCAACATAGAAAACACATTTTATATTATCATCTATTTTTAATAATGATCAACCGTGAATTGTTGGTTATTGTTTGTTAGTTGAATGCATGTTTACAGATATCAAGCCTTTTAATTTTTTTCCTGATTAAATTACACAATTTTTGCAACTCTAAATTAAACAAGTTTTAGGTTTGTGGTGTTCCGAAAACACTGGTATATAACAATACTTGGACAGATATTGGAATAAATTCAGTAAACTAGAAATAACTTAGATTGACAAGATTTTAGAAGAACAACTGAAATCATATACTAACCATATTAACACGGAGTATAGTAGTCCTAGGTTCAATATGTTATTATAGTTTTTATAACAATGTGATACAGACTACAATATCAACTTAAGTCCATGTTTATTAGTAAGATGGTTATTGTTTTCTACCTACTAGAATGCGTGTGCTCTATTCTACAATACGCACTAGGGTCAATATCATTAAGTTCGATTCCCTCTGAATTATATACCATAGTTTGGTTCGACATACTCTTGCGTGTTGACCAAACCTTATTTATTGTTGTGTCAATTTTAATATGTCACTTAAATCACATTCAATGATTAGTTAATTCTTTGTGGTTAAGATTTCAAATATTAAACATATTTGTTTCACATGCAATGCTTATGGACAGTCTCGCGAATAAATTTTTAAATGCATTAAAAAAATGTAAGAAAGTTAGTATTATTCAGATTTTTAGCGACTCTTGGAACGAGGAGAAAAATTGACATTTAATTGAATCACAACTGTGAGTTTTTTAAATTTTTATAAGGCCAATAACAAACGGATTTTGATTGTTCTTTTTTGGGAGGTAGTTTTTAATGCTATGGTAGTCCTATATGATTTTAATCATGATTTGAGCAGTGGTTTCTGAGTTAACTTAATAATATAGTATGTCGGAAATTAGAAACACTTTTATACGATCATCTAGGGATCACAGGCAATCTTTAGAATCGATTATTAAATAACAATATTGGATTGAAAGCACTAAGTCCCACAATGTGATATGTGGCAAGCCTATCGCCTACCGGGTACATATACCAAGCAACGTTTGTTTTATTGGAAAATAAGAAAAACCCAATTTTCTTTTTGTTTCCCGAACCTGGGACCTCATGCAGTCAAGTCGAACAACTGAACCGCTAGAACACAGAAGCGAATAAGAAAAAGGATCGTCCAAGAATAAGATAAAAAATATTTCATAGAGACTATAACACAAAATATATAAATAGTGGCATATATAGCTAAGATATGCTTCAATAAATAACTAAAATGTATTTAATTAATACTTTACGAAAAGTCGAAACGTATCCACAAGAGGTAGATTTATATCTTCATATATTAAATCAGCTATATATTTTTAATTGAACACAACATTAACTATAATGCATTGGTAATTTTGTAGTACAAAATAAATTAATAAATAAATAGTTTCAATAAATTAATCATCAGTAACCTCTGTGTCATCAAAAGGCAGTAAAATGAATCGAAGGGTATTCAAGAGACACTCGATACTGAAGCATCCATGTTTGAGTCTCGTATAATGTGTGTTCTTCATTGCGTCACAGCAGGGCTGGTCAAGATGAACATTTTTACGGACCGAATCAAGTTAAAAGTAAAGTTTTTGAATCTTTTTAAGACATTCTATTATATTAACAAACTTAAAAAAGTTATCAAAAAGTGTTTAAAGAGAAAACTAAACTACCTACATTCACCTTTATTTCTATCGGCTTTTTTAATGAACTTAATGAGATATTTTCAATGTTATTTAACATATAGCAAACATCTTTAAATGAGTAGATACTAAATTATCCGCGTCTTTGACCTCTTTTGAAAGTTATTTTTACGTGGAAATGAATAAAGAAAATTGAACGAAAAGTAGATCCTATCTGGATTATTATAGGCTGCCACCTGCCTAATTAACCGACTTCCATAAAAGAAGGATGTTATACGTTTGACTTCTAAATCTTATTGTATATGTTAATCGAGATCTCCGTCATTACTGAATAGTATGTGAAATTTGTTTTCATTTAAAATAATACACTTCTGAGATGTTTTTTTGCCACCAAGTTTGAGACTGATGGTGAAATCTCAGAGAAATCGAGGAAAATGCTTAATCTTGTAAAGAAATATTGTTTACTTATTGAAAACAAAGTCGGTTTTTGCAGTTTTACTGCGATTGAGTGATTTTCATTACATTCTATCTAGGTATTTATATGTGAGCATAATATATCAGTAACTAAATTTGGATAAGTTTTTTTGGTTTTACTGTTGATTTACAATAGTACATTTTACAAGAGCAAATGAAATATAACATTTTAAATATCTCAGACGATAACAATATTTCGGCCCTAAATGTTTATAGGACTGAACATATGATTAGATTCTATATCAAAATCGTTTGTGTTTAAGAATACATACTATGTCAATAAGACATCTTTTAAAGGGAAAACATTTGCCTTAAAAATTCTTAATTCTATTTAATCTCTTAAAAAACGATCTTATATAACGCTCTTAGGTATCTAAATACAAAGTAGCGCATGTCAAAACATTAATATTTTTTGCCGTGGAACAAGGATAAAGAAACACACTTTGGTATTTATAATATAAGCCGCCTCGTTAGTTAGTGGCTAGCGTACACGTCTAACTACACCGACTAACCGCGAAGCTGGGGTTCGATTCCCGACGGGGGCAGGCATTTGTGTGATGAACATTTTAATGTCTGTATTTCTGGGTCTGGGTGCTTATTAAATTTATTCTGTATCTATTTAAGTATTTCTATGTATTGGTATCGTTGACTAACACCCATAACACAAGCATATAATTTGCTTACTTTGGGGTTAGATTCAATTTGTGTAACTTGTCCAAGAACATTTATTTATTTATTTATAGATATGGGTTCTCTAAGCGAAGCAAGATACGACCCGCAATTGATCAGACCTGCATCATAGCATTACTTTTCAATATTTGCGAGCATCTTGACACGGCTTCTTGTTTGCTGTGTTACATCATAGTAATAATTACATATAAAGAAACATAGGTCAGTCTTTGCGTAAGCGGAGGTATCATTTAGATTGGATATCATTAAGGTCCTATAACGGTCCTTGGGCATATGTATCGTGTTTGAGGTCATTGAACTTTCGTAATTAGGAAAACCCATGCAACATTTTAATGAGAGTAAAATACTTTTTTAATAGTAATAGCACCTAGTGTATTAGTGATTGCCTGTATCTCAAAGGCTAACATGTAGGTATGCAATGACCCCATCGCCCACTAGTAAAATCATCTTTAAATTTTAATATATTATAATATAGATAGAACATAGAAGATAGAATTTCATTGTATATATACTTTTTTGAATAAACATCTCATATAATTATTTTACTGTACACTGCATTGTCAAAGCTTTATAAGTAAAGGTTCATGCACGTATTTTGTTTTTTCATTTTAATGCTGTTTAATGTATTTGGCCATTAGTTACTGAAGGTACCGTTGACACAATCAAGTAATGTAACAAGTTAGGCGTTAAATTCACAACTTTGTTTAGAAAATGTTGATTTAATAAATGATTAAAAAATAATTGACTTCTTTAAGTGCGGCTGTAAGGTTATTAAGACAAGGTCTGTTGTAGAAAAGTTGTTGTTTTTTTAAAAAAGTTAGGTAACTATTATTTGACAGACTCAGAATTATTGCTTGTATAACAAACTTTTAAAAACATCAAAGAAAAAGATGGGTTTTCTCAACCCAACCACCTCTTAGTTAAGTAATACAGCTTCATTGGTTTGCCATATTTCACATTGTGACACTTAGTATCTTGGGCTGATCGTGGTTGCTCTCATTGTACATCTGTCTACCAGTTCGGAGATGGGGGTGTGAAGATACTAATTTTTAGTCATCATACATCTTTTAACAACTGAGAAGGTCTGTGTTCTATTTCTGTACCCGTTCTGCTAAAGTGAATTACTGATAAATAATCACAACTGTCATCTAAAACGATAACTAATAATAATATGTTAATTTAAGTGGACATTTTTGGAATTACGATCGAATAAACAAAATTAGCATACTAACTCTCCGTCTTCTACACTATATAGATTCAAACAAAAGAAAGTTACGTATTTATGAAACTTAATACCTCCAAGATCCCGTTTAGTTCAAGATCATAACTCAAACGAGAAATCTCCATAAAAAAATATCTAATAGCATATATTTTATTAGTGGCGAGATGATATTTCATAAATATATTGCTGTGTGTCGACAAATCCGAAACCTGTACAGTATGACAAATACTAAGAAGCTCTTTCGTGTAGTAGGCGTGGTGTTTCTCACGGTCTTATTAATTTTATTGCTCTTTGCTTTGATATTCTAAGAGTAGATACGACATTAGGGATTGGTCAAAAATGGTCATAGTTAGATCATTATCAAAACAGTCAATCAAACAACTTAAAAAGTTTCATGTGTGTCTACCAACTGTAATTTGCGAAAACCCTTTTCTACAAAAAAACTATAAGTTTTTTTTGTGATATTAGAAGGCAAAGGAAGGGGAAGGCAAATAAGCAGGCGGATTTCCTCATCATAAGAAATTCACGCCACCTCGAGACACTAAAGGTGATAATGGTGCGCTGTCAACCTGAGACCAGGATGTTATGCTGCGAGTAAAAGTAAGTATACCTTCACCTTTGAATTGGAACACGTCAATGTTATGGTAACAGGAAAAGGTATTCCGGGCGAGTCGCTGCGAAACTCTACCACTATGTAGGACATCACGGTGTTAGTGACGGTAAGCGCATGCTCGCCTTTTATGAGCTGCCTCGTACGAAGGCAGATGCTCTATTCTACAAAGGAGTCCGGACTGGCACGGGGAATAAATGATTATGATTATATTATTTCTGCGTGGGTGAAGCTACTAGTGCTTGCCAGTGTTTTTTACAAATGGTTTTAAATTACACTTTCATCTGTAATTCACTTTACTAAAATTAAATGATTAGGGAAAGTACTATTGTAATTTGTTAATTATAATTATGTCTCATCACGCCAAGTCCTATGAGTTAGAGAGTATCGAGTGCCAAATGTCACAATCTTTGTAGACCTAGTTAGCTTCCTCCACATTAATTACCCTTTCCATACAAACTCGCCTTTCTCGGAGAATCTTAACCGCGTAATTTTAGAGCAACTTACTTGCAGGAATAAAACTGCAAAAAACCGATCCTGATTGAACGGACAGATGATTGAAAACATTAATATTTTTTTCGATTTTACTGAGATTCTATCATCAGAGACAATGGGACCACCTCAGACAACCTCGAAAGTACGCTCTTTCTAAAAAAAAATACAACTTTCAGAATCGACTTAGAAATGACGGAGAAGTCTATACATACATACAAAAAAAAATACATAAAAAAATACAGGAGTCCAACATATGAGCCTTTTCTATTTCCAAAGCCGATTAAAAACGTGTGCTATTACAATGGAATCCCACCAAATTCCGACGATAGAAATTATAAATTCTGCCAGTATTTCAACTTAGCTACCTTCTAATCATAAACTATCTCAAAAGCATCGCAGCCCACATGCGCTAACGAAATAAAAATATCCTAGCACAATTATTGCTCAGCGTTTTCCTTAATAATGGAAGGAAATCAAGTCACGTACCGCACAAGAGCCAGAGCCGCTCAATTAGAGGGTCGTATCTGTAACGGGAGATCCGCACCCATTACGAAGAGAGACTTATCTGAAATTTCTAATCTTGTGACTCATATTGTGCGTCCGCGAAATCACCTTGTTATGGACATCACATTACATCATAGCAAAGAAAGTATCTACATATTATAAAACTATATAAACCGTTAAAATATGAAATAAAAAATATTTTGACAGCCTCGTTGGTCGAGCAGCTAGCGTAACCAAGCTAGGCTCGGGTTCGATTTTTCAACGGGAACAGGCATTTGTGTAATGAACCTCTAGGTATCTATCTTTCCGTGTTTAATAAATTTGATCCAATGTCTTTATAAGCATTTTTAAGTGACTTAAAAAGGGGGGTTTTAAATTCGACGGATGTTTTCTTGTACGTTTGTTATGCGATTACTCCGCCAATAGTCAAAAAATTTGATGGTTCTTTTTTAGAGATAGGACATCATTCCGAGGTATTTTCATATTATATTTCTCATGGTCTGACTGGTGGCTTTAGAAAAAAATATTCGTTGTTAAATATAACTCAAAAAATAATTGTAGAATGTTGATAAAATTTATGTAAAACCATTTGCTATCTTTTCAAAAAATAATTATCAAACCACCAATTATCATTAGCACTTTTAGCATAGCACAAAAATGTAGTTTATTTTCTGTGGGATTAGTTTCACTTTACTAATTTGTCTAAGTACATATTCAAGTCATATAAGTGAAACATATTTGGAACAATTTCTTAAAGAGCGCGTGCCATTTAATCTTAAATGTAACCTTTCCTTTATCAGACTTAAGATTAAATAATTTTACATACAATAATCATCCTAAAGATATCCATTGAGATTGCAAATTAACATACCTATCTTACATCCAAATTAATTATAAGATGTTTCTTGAAGATAAAAATTAGCATAATACCTGTAATTTTAGATGCCGAAAATGCAAATGTTAATATCATACAAGGCGGAGATGATACGAAAAAGGTTCCGCTCAACGTAATATCCATTCGAAAATATTGTTGAGATCCCAAATAATGTGACAGATCGTAACTTTACGCTGCCAGAGTTCGGTCCGTTTGCAACCAAAGAACACGGTGAAACTGTAGCACAATCACATATTTTACGCTTTTGTACGAGTTTAATTGAGTAAGAAAAGAGTCGAGGCCGTACTCAGCAGGATAACATCCAAATTTATCCAAAATATCCACAAAGCACTCCCATTATTTACGTCAAAGACGCAACAGGACGTAATAATGCATTTGCAATATTAAGTGTGAGATACAACCTTTTCGGTGACCCAGATTTCGGTACGCCGTATAATGCTCTTTATAATGACTTTTTGAAAAATGTAATTTTTAATTCTGACCATGCCCACGAACCTGCGTATATGACTTTAACTGTATAGCTTATAAATTGATATTTCTTATGACAGCCCAACGGAAGTCAGTCGATATTTTAAACTAAATTAATGCAGTAGCGTTTATAAAATTGTTTTCATCTTTTTGCTGCACCGAAAGATGTAATTTCTTATATTAATGTCGTATTTCTCTTTTGTTACAGTCGTTCTTTGGGCGGACATACAACAATTTGTCTTCGATCTCAGAATGCAAGAATAATGGAGAATGTGTTATCAACAAGAAAAACAGGACTGCTTGTAAAGCATGCAGATTACGGAAGTGTTTATTAGTGGGCATGTCTAAATCTGGATCACGATATGGAAGAAGATCAAATTGGTTTAAAATACATTGCCTCTTGCAAGAACAACAGCAACAACACATACAGCATCTACAGACTAGTAAATCATCGCCAACATTCAACTCCACGATTAACCCATCCTTTTTACCAACAAATCTATTACCTGCTGCGGCGTTAGCGGAATATTATAAAAGCTCAGATAAAAACTCTTACACAGAAGATATTACTCGACAAAGTGTATCTCCGTCAGATTCAGGAGCATCATCAGCAGATCCAGAAGATGATAATAGCTCAAGAAGCACAAGTGGCCTAAGTATATTAAGACCTTCATCATCACCTTCCAGTGAAAAGGATGTTCGATTACATGCAATAAGAAATCAAAATAAAGATGTTAGAAGAAAAAAAACACCGACATTGTTACCTTCGCCTTTCAACGCTGTGTCTGCTTCACCTAGCTTTTCTCCGCGAAGTATTCCTTTTCTACCATCTCCTATGCAAAATATGAGACCAGTACCAACAGGATTGGCCTGGTCGAATCGAAACGGGGGGGATCTGTTACTACACTTACCAGCCGTTGCTGGTGTTGTAGTTGAACAGGAACAACCTATAGATCTGTCTATAAAGTCATCTGTACTTTTTAGAAGTCCCAAAAACGAAGAAGTGAGTGACTCTGAACCGGAATTAAGCATCGATTTAAGTCAAAATAATAGTAAAGATATGATGAAAAATCCGCTTGATTTGAGCTTAGTTTCAAAAAGAGCTGAAGAAGTTCCAATGACAGGATAGAATGTTTATGGATCCAAACATATCATTTTTGACTTTAATCATGATTTGTGTATTGTACTTGTGTACTTTCATTTGATCAATATTCCTATTTAGTAAGATTAGTATTTCTTGAGAAAATTTGCAAAATTTCTCAGCCATACAGTATTTATTCACACATTCCTTTTTTGAATTACCTGATTCACTACCACAAATTGTTATTCTTTATTTTGTAGATAGTAGGTAATTAATGTAGATAATAATTATTTCTAAGGATCAGTTTTAGCATGTAATAGACCATTTTAATGACAATTGTTTGATAGAGAATCTTCAGTTTTTTTAGATTATTGGCTATGTGAAGATTTTACTTATTTGCCGCAACATTTCAAATTACTATAATTTTTCACATAACTCACAGTAACTTCAATTATTAGAAACTTTTTATTGACCTTACTTGATATACATATGACTATTTTGATATTTTATTTTTACGGAAATCCATTTAAATATTTTTACAGAAATCGTGAAATTCTCATAAATTTTTAAAATTGGCTTTAGGTGAGAAACGATATAATGTACTGTTAAAACTACGTAAGACCCTAATCTATGATCTAAATTTACAAATATATTCTACAAAACTTTTATAGTCAAAAACTTAGGACTATATAATCTGGTTAAAAATACACTTTCATTTTCAACATATCTTGAAAACATATGACTGTCATCCTTTTTGACCATTTTATTAATAAAACGTAAATAGTTAATCTACAGGAAGTATAATATTAATATTGACTTGTATATTTTCACATGTGTAAGTAAGGAGTAAATACAATTATATTTAAAAACAGTTATCCCTAAAAATGAGGATAAAATAAGTAGCTTGCCTTAAAATCGCCATGAACTATGATTATAGCGTATTGTGCCGTCTGCGCTTACGCCAGACGTAAGGCGCACGAATCGGTGCAATTCTGTCGCTGATCTCGAAAGCGGTATCAGTAATTATTCGCGTGTGATAAAAGCCCGGTGAAGTTGTAAAAACCTCGGGGTTAGCAACAAAGTAGCCATTTAAAAAAAACGTGTGTTAATATTCTGCAATTTATTAGAAAGCACGTTTTTGCACTTTTATCGTTAAACTAGCGATCTTCCCCGGCTTCGAACGCGTATAAATATACATATAATCCTTCCTCTTTAAACACTTTATCTATTAAAAAAACCGCATCGAAATCCGTTGCGTATTTTGAAAGATTTAAGCATTTAAAAGGACATAGGGACAGAGAACGCGACTTTGTTTTATTCTATGTAATGATTTGCAAAACTATTTCCTTTGTCAATACTAACGCGATTTTGTTATTTTCTTTTGTCCTGTTGCGCCAATTTATCTGCTAAGTTGCAGCAGAATCTGTATAGTAATTTTTATTTTGAATTAATACATAAATATATCAGTCATATGTTTTTATCTACTCAAAAACATTAAACAAAAACTTGCATTTATAAATTAACAAAACGTCTATTAATAAAATGGGAACATGATACAAAAGGGCTATAAGTCATATTTAGTCATTACACTAGAGTTATATTTCCTTATAGTCAGAAAATATATTGTGCCAGTGATGAAACTATGCCAGTTTTAAATAAATTACCGCATTTAGTTTGTAATTAGTAGGATAAAGGCCAGTCAATTAGCAAGCTCAAAATTAAAATGTACAAATGGGCGTAGAAAATTGTTGTATGATACTAGATTATTATTTTTCTACAAAAATCATCTAAATATTTATTTTAGAATTTAGGCCAGTTAATGAGTCATTTATGTAAGTATATTTTAGTAATTTGTAATTTAATGTTTTCTTGTGTTAACTATTTTCGTTATTTAGATTGTTAAAGATTTATACTTTTATACATTCCACATACTCAAAATATAAACAAGTGTAGGCTATTGTTTTTTAACGTAATTTTGACTTTTAAGTGATTGTTTTTTGACTAAAGACTGAAGTGGTTGTCAATAAGTTTTTAGCTTTGGAAGTAATGTTTGATTAATCAGTCTTGATGCCATTTTTAAATAAGTATTAAGTAAAAAAAAATGAATTTAGTGCATAATAAAACGATTGTAAAATTACCAAAATTGATTAAATACAAGACGAATTCATAAAAATAATTACATTTGCTTGAGGCTATTGAAGGATCTGTTGGAAAATATAAAGTTTGGACTATAAATAAAACATTACAGTAGTAATATTTAAATTATGCGCCTTGGCTATATTCGTCAAGCTTTGGAAATCCGAATGTATTTTAAAGATATCTATATAGAGTTTTTACTACACATAACTAATCATTTTGCTTAAATTTAGATTAGGTCAGCCAAATTAAAAATGAAAGTATAAATTGTAAAAAGAGTAAAAAGTGTAAAGCCGAAGCGCATAATTTAAATAGTAGTACTATACATTATAATCACATTGAAGCTCCTTGTTTATTAACAAGTTTATATAAGGAATACCAATAACTGTATCATTACAATCCTTCAAAAAAATGCAGTAAAAGTGCAAAAATTAGATTCGATTTCTTTACTATATCACAAAAAATCGAGTATTCTCGACTTCTCTAGGATTCTATAAATAGATACACACTTAGCGCTAATGGACAGTTACGAAAATATAAGAAAAAATAAATCTATTCAGAAATGCCAAAAAATATGGGCATAGGTAAAATGTATACAATCTACTCCTTTTTCCAAAATCAGTTGAAAATTGGAATATTATTTTGTTATAATACCACAGGCAGACAGTCATACATAGATACGTCAAATTTATAATACCCTCTTTTTTCATCGGAGGCTTAAGCAATCTGTTTATAAATTAGTAAAGAAATAAAGAACTTAAATATTTCAATCTAAATATTGAACACGTCAAATATCAATGTGATGTTTTTTTTAATATTTTCATTTATATTTTCAAAACAAGCAGTAATAATTACTGCTTTTTTTCACAAGGTATTTTAACAATGATTCTGTGATTATTTCTTTCTTGTTACGTACTACAAAGCAATATCCATAAAGAAAACACATTTAATCGATCATAATAAGGAAGAAAAAACATAAAATCCTAATGAAATGAACATATGATACTTTTGATTTGTATTTATTTATTTCCTTGTAAACGGATTTTGACACAAACTAGCCAAATAGATTTTATATTTCACCATAAATTTCCCACGGCTACGTCCACTTATTAAATGTACCCCGTTTAGATATCGGGATAAAAAGTTGTATGTGTCATGATTTAGCCTTCTATTTGTCCTAATACATAAAAAAACTATAAACAAACATACTTTTGCATTTATGATATTACTATGGATTAGATAAAGTTTCGGATAGAGTCCGATCTTTCTTATTTTACGTCTTGTATTTAATATAATTATCATTTTTTGTTATTTAGGTAATGGTTATTGTAATTTAAACAGGATTTCAAATCGTATGTTATAAGTACAATTTTGTTATCAGTGTGATACGATATTTTTATGTTTATATTTTTTTATAAAATCTTAATATATTTCAAAAGAATAAACTATGAGTGCCTTGGTAATTATTTTTTATTTTTCACAAGTAGCTGCCACTATTTTCACAATAGGAATGAGAAGAGTTGATCTCATGAACTACTGGTTCTTCGAAAATTGATAGAAGAACGACTTTGCAGAAATCCATACTTAAATCCAAATAAAATTATTCAATTTGCAATTTCCCGCCAAAAAATGTATACGTATTATGATGTGACAAAACAGGCAAAGTGTGCTACGAATGAATTGGTTTTACCGGAAGCTAAAACTCTCTAAAAAAGCTAAAACTTTGGCGGGAATTCGCAAATTAAATAATTTTATTTGGATTTGATATTATATCTTTACCTAAGACTTCGTGTGTAGAATAATTGCTTTGGAGAGCAGCTTCGGTATACTTATTCATGGCTTTCATAAAACTTTCATCCCCCATTAGAGTCCGATAGGGGTTGATTTTTTTTTAAAATAGTCTTCGTTTCAACTTGGATTTTTATTTATATGCATAACAAATATCATTAAAATTGGTTAAGTTGTTTAGTTATAAAAGCATAACAGACTGACAGACTTGCGCACTTATAACATTAAAGTAGGAAGTATAGATATATAAATATTACTTGACAATTAACGATGTGACACTTACCAGTGCAAGTGCGAGTATCCTAGAGAGTATGGATTGTTGCTACCACGTCATCTTTACCTGCTGCCTTAAAGTCAGTGCTCCTTATTATAGAGTCTTATGAAGAATGGTACGCTACTGGTATATAATATGGACATGTGGCCTAAGATCCCGGTCATATGATAGAGATGCACAAGTAACAGCAATGGTGTTTATAGGCTGTAGTTACCATTAAGAAAACCGTTTGAAAGTAAATTGATCGATTTCTTTAGGTACTGATTTTAATTTGAACTGAAAACTGGAATTACGTATGAAAAGGAAATTAAGGTAAAATATTCAATCCTCACATCCGTATCCCCGTGTATCTCTGCCTCAATATTGTAGGAATACCGGAGTGAAGATTTTTGTATGAGAAAGCTTAGCCAATAAGCACACGTTGCTCTTGATAGCAAGAGATAATGGTAATATATAGACACCGTAGATGTTTCAGGTATATTTCCCTCCTAAGGCCGTGATTAAAAGCCTTCAGTACAAGTCTGCCGTCTACCCTACCCTCAAGACCGGAGTTTAACGTCCTATGTGGGCAGTAATAGGTAAGGTGGTGAATCCCTAACCGGACAAGCAGCATTATATTACCAGTGGTCTTATTGGTAATAAACTTTGATAGCGGATCTATTCATCTTATCTCTCATCCTAAATAGGTATTTAAAATTGGTTGTAAGTAGGTACACAAGATACTGAATGCATTTTCAGATTATCCTGGAGATTCCATTAATAGATCCAGATTTGGCGGTAATAGGGCCACCTCTAAAGTACACTTTTTGAGATATATTTTTCAAATCAATTTACAAACGACATAGAAACGTTAACATATTTAAAAAAAAATATTCAAATATATAGGTAATAGAAGTTCAATATATACTATTCTTCTTTTTTAAAAGTCATAAAAATTGCAATCTTATTAATTAAACAAGTAGTAAAACTTTATCATAAACAACATTTTCTATGGGATTAAAAGACAAAGCCTGACAGACATGTTGATATGAAATACGCGACGTCATTGAATACCAAAGATGTTAATGTTGCATTGCCAAGCTAACGCCGGAGTCTTAAGTCTATTATGCAAATCAATTTATCAGCTAACTTATTTCCTAACTGGAGTACGACAGTGGCTAGCATTTACAATATGATAGTTACCTTAATTATCATTCCGGGCGAGTTTTAGTAAAATAATACCTTATTATTAAAATCTTATTAGTACGGTTTAATGAAACACTAGCCGCCTTATTAATATACTCGTACTAAATTAGGAGTAAAATTAAGTTGATAATATGGTCTGTATCACATGTTAATAAGGACTTATGTTACCAGGTTAAGCCTTGGATTACTCTAATCCACGTTTATTAATAAAAATGTAGAAGTTTGCCTCTTACGAAGTGCTATTACTACTTGGCAATATTTGTCATATATTTTTGTAAGGAGACCGGGGGGCTGATTCCGTATCTTTTTATTGATGATAACTGGCCAAAGTGTACATCAAATAGCTGTCAAATCACGTCTTTTATACTTTCTATCTTCTGTGACCAAAAGAAATACAATAGAGATTTCAAATACAAAACACATCGAATCTACGAACGGGTTGTAATGAAATTTGGGTGTGTATTTTGAGAAGGTCAAAGGATACTTTTTTTATCTAGATCACTAAAGGGGTTCTATTGGGAAAGGGGTCAACTTCTAAATTACATATAGTTTAATTTAACTTATTCGTTTTTTGATTAGCACGTGCTTTATAAATTTCCACGCAATTTTTCCCAGTCTTAAGGATTTTTGTTTAGAACTTCAAGGAATAATAATTGGTATAAAAAGATAAAACAGTTTGAAATCTGGAAAGTAGAGAAACATTTGACCACTTCGCTGGTCGAGGGCTGCCTAAATGAGCCGACCGACGGGCATTGGTGTGACGCCCGTCTGATGTGATCGTAAAAGGCGGTCACATCACATCAGATGGGCGTCACATCACTAGCATTGTGACATTCTACGAGGTGGTAGAGTTTCACCATGACTGGCCCGGATTGGTACCACCATATTACTTATTCATTATTCATTAGCATCAGACGGGCGTCACTTGCATTGTGACATTCTACGAGGTGGTAGAGTTTCACAGTGACTGGCACGGATTGGTACCACCATATTACTTATTCTTGCCACCATAACATCAGCACTTGCCGTTGTCGTATTCCAGATCGGAGGGTAAAGTAGTCGATAAACTTATTTTTGCTCGAGGTCTAACATCCCGGTCTGAGGTTGGCAACGCATTGTTACCACATTTGGTGTCTCTACCATCAGTAAATCCGTCTGCAAAGGCAAAGAAGCCTACCAATGTCATAGATAAAAAAAAAAACTTATTCAATTTGGGATGTACCACCTTACCTATACCTGCCACACATTCAATTCACTACATCAAGTTCCGGTCTTGAGGGTAGGGTAGCTGGTAGACTTGCATAAGATGCTTATCACCCTATATGCCACGATTGCCTCGTACTAAAAAAAATGTGACACACATAGTCGTAACTCCAACTATACTAATGACCTGTCCGACCAACTTAATTTTACGATTTGTAGTTTTTCCGGATTAAAAGAATAAAATTATACGTGACTTCATTAATATACGAGTACATTTATTAAAAATACCTATAAACATATTTTAATTTTTAACAATAAAATATGACTTTGTATTTATTAGGTCTAGTATAATGTGAAGCTATAAAAATATAGTGGAATATTTGATGGACTTAATTAAATTATGTCTATAAAATACATATTTTTATATACTTTTAGTATGTCAAAGATTAGCATAATATTTAAATTAGGATTAGGTACTTTTCAAACATAATTTTTATACGGTAAGGCAGCAAATAAGCTCACGGCTTTCACTCCGCACTTGCAGTATGGCGGTAAGAAAAGATAAGTTGGTGAAGCCCGTCCCTGAAAAATGCTCTATCACAAACTTCTACAAAATAACAACTCGATTAGGCAAGTATTGGTGTCTTTGTCGCTAAAATCGTAACTATATTTTAGTTTTAGATCCGATCCTAACTCGTCCTAACCCGAACTAATGTAATAGGATGACATATACTTTTCTAATAAACTTATTATACTCGTACTATTATCAAAAAATATTATAATGGGTTACCTAACACAAGCCTATACATAACATTTTTTTATTATTTAAAGTGTATTTTTTATTTAATATTGAATTGTTAAAATAATAATAAAATGTTACCCAAGCTTGATGTACGAGTATAAGAACGAATGTGTTGACTTTGGGTTGCCTGTTAATTACCTCTACGAATTACTGGGTAGCCAAGGATAGCCAGGTATGACGATGCCAGTTTTACTTAATAGTGAAATATATGGGTAGTAGCAAATAAATTTAAACTTACCTCGATCTTCAGTTGTGAATACGTTGATGAAGGGTTTTCTGAAAAAATACGGGATATTAAAAAAAAATGCAATCGCTTCTGTGGTCTACCGATCCGGCGTTGGACTCGGTTTCTTGAGGTCTCTGGTTCGATTCATAGGTCGGAAAAAAATTAGAAAATGTATATTTAAAATTTTCTAATAAAATAAAGTTGCCCGGGATTTGATTTGTGTTCGGTTGGCAATAGGCTTGCCACCTATCACACCGTGGAACTTAGTGTCTTCGGCTAGTCGTGTGATCCCTGGTTGTGCCTCTGCCTACCTAATATGGGCATAAAGATTCATTCATATTTTTAAATTTAATTTAAATTCATATTCATATTTCAATAGAACAAAAAACTCAAGAGTCAAAGAAAGCTATTTTAGAGGCTAAATCATTGACATGGCAAAAATTTTGTGATTCTATTGGGGAAAGATTTTCTATTTCTAACACGTGGCAGCGTATGAGATGGATGAGGGGACAAAAATTAGTTATTACACACTTTAACAGCTGATTCGATAAGTAATTCCATGCCTCAGTTTTCATCTAAAATCATATTCTAGAGTCTGAATTTACCCTTGAAGAGTTTCAGAATTGCTTAAAAATAAAAGACACTTCACCTGGTGCTGATGGGGTAACCTATAGAATGTTATTTAACTTATCTGTAAATGGCAAATTATATTTAGTTCCCAGTGGAGATATATTAATATAGTCCCCATACTAAATTAAAGAAATCTTTTGATTCAGAACCAAGTCTTAGACCAATATCTCTTATATAATGTTTATGTAAAATGTTTCACTTAATGATTTATAAGAGATTGGAATGGTATGCAGAAAAAAACAAATTATTATCAGCAAATTCTGTAGGTTTCAGGAAGTCACAATCCAGTTTAGACTCAATTGCGCATATTGTTAGTTATATATAGACAGGATTTTCCAAAAATATCCCAACAGTGGGATGTTTTTTGGATATTGAAAATGCTTATAATAATGTTTCCGTGGATGTATGTGTCAAAATTTTGGATAACTTAAACATTGGGGCAAAAATATGCAGATATTTGTGGTCTTTCTTAAGTCGAAGGATTTTAAGTATCAAAACCGACAATAAACATGAAATAGGTATAAGGAGTACTAATAAAGGCTTAGCACAAGGAGACCCTCTGTCTCCAATTATATTTAATTTACTAACACATACATTTTGTAATACGATGGATAATGTTAACATATCACAATATGCAGATGATTTTTTGCTATATATAAGTGACAAAAGTATACAAAGATGTCAAACTATTATGCAAGAGTCACTGAATAAATTCATCAGATTAGCTAATGAATTAGGTTTGTCTATTTCTAAAGAAAAAACAGTTGTCTGTTTGTTTAGCAGAGGCCGTAGAAAAATTTTACCAACCTTAAAAATTAATGGATTTACTGCGTCTGCGTATCTTTATGATTCTAGTGCAAATAGCCATACCTCTAAGCTCGATAAGGTACAGAACCAAGCTCTACGTATAATAGGGGGCTTTATTAAAACTACACCCATCCATGTGATGGAGAATGAGTTGAATATATCGCCATTCTTAATAAGAAGACTTTATTTGGGATATAAATATGGTCTGAAAAGTTACTCATGGCATTATAAAAAAACTGTAGGAACATAAGGAACCCTAAATGAGTTAACTCATTGTAGCTATTGGCATAAAAAAAGAAACCCTTGCTATCCAAAGTATATGAGGATTTATGTAATTTAGATATTTATAAGCAAGACATTTTAAATATTTTTTCATATAATTTTTCTTTTCATTCAATCAGTACAAATGAAACAATAATTACTACATTAAATTCAGTCAAAGTAGCAAAACAATACTATGAACTAGTAATCTTAAAAAATGAAATTCTACAAGAACTAAATGAAAAATATCTAGGCTGGCATAAAATATTTACAGATGGGTCTGAAGGGGACAAGGCACTGGTGCTGCTTTCTATGACCAGACTTCGAATTATAGAGGGTTATTTAGATTTAATAATAACCATATTTGTGTGATGACCTTGGAGTTGCTAGCAATCTATCAGGCTATTTTGTATTTGACTGAAAGGAATATACAAAGAGCTGTAATATTGTCAGATAGTAAGAGTGCGTTACAACATCTGGCTAGCTGTTCCTCTGCTTACAGAGGTCAGACGATAACCTTTGAAATTTTATATTATATAAATATTTTAAAACAAAAAAAGCAAATTTCAACCTACAGTGGATACCTTCACACATTGGAATAAGTGGTAATGAAGAGGCAGATAAAAATTCAAAATTAGCAACAACAGAGGGCAGATTGATTAATTTTGCGCCAGATTTTAA